>PVKV010022416.1:0-35427 GCA_004027835.1 Alouatta palliata
CACTGGGGTCATTTGGGGGGAAAAAGGGGAGGGACAGCGGGGGGTGGGGAGTTGGGGAGGGATAGCATGGGGAGAAATACAAGATATAGGTGATGGGGAGGAAGGCAGCAAATCACACTGCCATGTGTGTACCTATATAACAATCTTGCATGTTCTTCACATGTACCCCCAACCTAAAATGCAATAAAAAGTATATATATATATATGTATATACATATATATATATGTATATATATATATATACATATATATATAAAAGAAATATATATATATACACATATATATATATATACATATATATATATATACATATATATATATATATATATATATATATGTATATATATATATATATATATATATATATAAAATATATATATATATATATATATATATATATATATATATATATATATATATATATATATATATATATATATATATATATATATATATATATATATACATATATATATAAAATACATATATATATATATACATATATATATATACATATATATATATACATATATATATATACATATATATATATATATATATACATATATATATAAAAGAAAACAGTTAATAAAAGTCAGACTGTTGGTTAGATGGAACATTTACCAAAATGCCAAAACATTTAATCATAGTTCCTATTCTTGGAATTTGGGGAGAATAAGTGAGTGCGAGGGTCTGGGACATAGTGCAAAGACATGAAAGTATAGGCTGCTTCTACCATTTATGAACACTAGATTCTGGATTTAAGAAAGAAACTGATATATAGAGGCAGTCGGTTTAGAAAGGTGTGCTATAATATGAGAATTATCAAAGTATTTAGGATTGATTTGTCAACAAAAGAATAGTTTTATGAGGAAACTGAGAGCTGTCTTAAATGCTTAAAGATCTAGCAGATAGACTTTTAGGTCAAGTTCTCATTGGCCCACATTGCATCAAGGTGGCTGAGTACAACCATTTACTGGTTTGGCTGTAGAAGAAAGTTCCACATTTATTGGAAGGACTAAAAGAGCTCTAAGGACCATTTCATAAGTTGCTATAAATTGCTTAAGGAATTGGGATATTCATAACTTTAATTGCAGGCAAGAGCCAGTCCTTGAATCATCTTAATCTGTTAATGCTTCCATTTACCTTTAACTTCAACTAAAAAAGGGATTTAGCAATGATGGTTTAACTTCAGAAGGTGATCATAAAATTGCCTACTTGTAGATTAATAAACGCCAATATATCTATTTTAGGTTAACCAACTCCCATTAACTTTACCTTCTCCTGTCTCATTAAATATAAATTAAATGCATAGTTAGGAAGCTTAACTGAAAACATTTTCCAGAATTTACACAAAGCATGAATACAAAATATGTTGATGGCAGCTGGAGGCAGAGCAACTTCAATACTGTAATGTTAAACAAAAAGCATGTCGCTATGTTGGTGAGCAAAAACCAGAATGAAAGACAATTAGACATAGCTATTAAATGTATATTTTATTATTCCATGAAACAAAATCAAAGGCATCATGGCACTGTCATGGCAACAATGGAGTATTTCCATCTCTAATCACTACATGCAGATTTAGTAACATTGACTTCATTTCACCTATTTCTGGGGCTATAGTTCAGTGTATTTCTGCCAGGTTAGTTTGAAAATTGTCAATATCGTATAAATGGAAGTAAACTGATGATGCAATATAGAGAATGGAACCATAGCTTAAAACACGCTTTACCTTAAAATAATAGGATGGTTAATGTTCAGAAGAGGGAGGAATAGTCAACACATTTACTCCGTTTATTTCTAAAGCTTAAAAGTTAAGAGGTTCTGTTTTGGATATGGCATTTAGTGATCATAAGTATAATCTGTTGGAAATTATTAGGATTCTGATTTTATAGTAGGGACTCAGTGTTAGCCTAATAAGTATTAACTTCTCTATCATATACAAATATTTTCTTATAGGAAGAAATAATTTTGGGAAGAAGTTTTGCATTGTTTTCTCTGTACATTTTACACAGTATTTCCCTGTGCTATCCCTACCATCATCCTCCTTTCTTCCCTCACTGTGTTTTTTTCAGGATTCTTAAAGGAGGAGGAGGGTCAGACTGATAGCAGTGGGTCACTCCTACTTTCCTCATAGACGTGCACATTACAGACAGAAAAGGAACACTTTCTCAAAAAATTTGAGACTTCTTGATCTAAAGAATTGAAAAAAATACAGAGGATTAGATTCCCTGTTGTCCTCCCACCATGTTCAACACATTATCCAATAGGTTTTAGAAGCATGTGCTAACATAACAGGTGCTGTAGACTGAATGTTTGTTTCCCTAAAATTCCTATGTTGAAACCTAACCCCTAGTGTGATGGAATTTGAAGGTGGGCCCTTTGGGAGGTGATTAGGTCATGAGGGTAGCACTCTCAAGAATAGAATCAATACCTTTAGAAAAGAGGCCTCAGAGAGTGCCTTTGCCTCATTTCACCATGTAAGAACAAACAGAGAAGATGGGCATCCATGAAGCAGAGAATGATTGGCCCTCATCAGATGCTGAATCTGCCAGTGTCCCGACCCGGGACTTTCCAGTTTCCAGAACTCTGAGTAATGAATTTCTGTTATTTTTAAGCCCCCAACTTACGGTAGTTATTGCAGCCTGAATGAACTAAGAAAACAGTTGACAACAGTGTAATTTTTATATTAAAAGAATATAGTTTCATTTTGGGTTGTTACAATCTTAAGAATATTATAATCATGCATAGGCTACAGAGTCATCAAAAGTTAATAGAATTTCTGGGATTAAAAATGGATGTCCCAATCTATTTTCCTTAGAATATAAATATTATAAACATTCTGTATTTTAGATCAACTAGAATTGTCAGATGATAATGACCACACTAGTTTCAATGATTGCAGATATGCCCTTGGTCCATGACATGAAAGGATTGTTACACACTTATTTTCTAAATTAAAGTTAAGACCTGAATATCAAAAGAATAACCAAACAAGGAAACAGGAAAGAATGGTAATATAGTTCAGAAACAGGATTTATCTTCTGAAGGTACAGTCATGTCTACAATTTTATTTTTCTATAGGTAGAATTACTGTGGATATAGGTATTAACTTATGTGAATAATTGAAGAGGTAATAGATAAGAAATGGCTGTATTCTGCAGCATTAAAATGATATTTTCCTCCATTTTTCCTCATCTATTCCACTTTAGAAGTCATTTGAAAGTACAAAGAAAGATGAACCAACATTAGCAAATGACCACAATGAAGTGATATAATAGGCAACTTAAAAAAAGATAGGCAGCTTAAAAAAAGAGTATTTTGTCAGTAAGTTAGGACTTTGATTTTATCTAAGCTAGAAAATTTTTACAAGAGGAAAGACAGAAAAGATTATCTTTTAGCATCAACCTCTCTAACAGGAAGAATGAGAAAATGCAGAACAAAACCAGCCACATAGATGATACAAGAAACATCTCCAAAACTCTTATGTAGAAATGTAAACACTTGAGTTTTTGTTTCCAGTCTGTTCGAGTTGTATGACCTTGGATAAATCCTTTTATATTGTGATTCTTGGGGTCCATATATGTAAAATAACTTGGTTGGAAATAACGAACTTGGATTCCTTGAATCTCTGGCATTCTATAGCATGGCTTTCTGGCCTGGAAACACAGTGATTATATGATTTTTGATAGGTTTTTGTTTTCTTTCCTTTCATTCTGTGGGAGTTCATTATTTCACTGTAAATCCTTTGAGAAGCACTGTCTTAGGAGATAATACCAATGAACCAAAGTCACTTTGAGTTTATGTAAACTGAAGCAAAAATCATTTCTTCTCATTAAAGTCATTTAGGGTTTCTAGAGTCTTGAAGGTTATATGGAATTTGCCATGTTCAACTTTTGTAATTTGGTCTTTGATGTACCCATTAACCTCTCTTACTGGACTCAAGGGTGAGATAATCTTTGAATGCCCCCACCGCCTTTTATTAATGTGTATTTATTCATTAAATGTAACACACTTGGTACAATTGTCTTTCGTTATTGATTATTAGACATTCCCCTTCCTAGAAAAGGGGAGAAATGATGGAGTAGAAATATATAGTTCTAGGCTATTAGGCAAAGACAATGAGTCATTTAAATTCCCCTGTGGAGAGAGAGCAACACACTTTCATATCCACTTAACAGATGCTCAATTGCTCTCCTTTGTACTCTGATTTTGATTAGAGCTGTATGACATCTCAATTTAGACTTCCAATGTGTCAGTTATTTAACTCTAATGTAGGGGAGAGGTATCGTGCCCATCGCAGACATGTTTTGAGGTTCAGCTCTTATAGTGCAAGGCTCTAAAATATTTTACATGAAAATACTGTTTTTAATATTTTACTGCTTATTGTTTACTCAGCAGGTCAGTACTTTTCTCTCCATCTTTCTGATAAAAGGAGAGGAGATAAATAAGAGGGAACTGAAAGAGAAAATAATACAGATGAAGTTGAGAAGGCTCAGAGATAGAAGCTAATGTGGCTGAAGTCACACACCGTTAGTAAAAGGACAGACACTAACCAGGCGGTGTCCTCATCCAAGTTGCTCCCCTATTAACCTTTGGGTAGCTCAAATTAGTTTGAAGCCTCTGCTTTGTATCCTGTGTCTAGTGCTCCCATTGTTCTTTCCTTAGAAATAGGTAGATCCGCATTGACAATTTAAAAAATAATTTAATCTATTATCAAAATTGTAGAGATTTGTTTTCATCCAGGGTCTGAAGTGCACCACAGAGCTGAAAGAATTATTATGACACGCTGTAAACAAACAGCATTATTATTGAAAATAATTATTTTCATTTATGAAGTGGTCACTTTATGCCAGCATTATCTTAATTGCTTTACTTATTTTAGCTTATTGAATCCTCATGACAACCTCCTGTGAGGTAGTTACTATTATTATCATCATCCCTGCTTTGTGAATGAAAAAACTGCTGCCCACCAAGGATAAATCACTTGCCTAAGGTCACACAGTTGGTAAGTGCTTACACAAAAAATTAAAACCAGGTGATCTGGCTCTGGTGTCCGTGCTCCTACCTATTACATGCTACTGTCCATCAAAATAATAATGGTCTCATCTCTTTTTTTTGTTCTTGAGAACTTTAAAATACAAAAAAAAGTACAAACATGAAAATAAAGTTTATCTTTGTTCCTACCACGTAGAGATCATTGCTATTGACAACATTGAGTTGTATTAATTGCAGATCAAATTACAAAAAAATATCCAGGCATTTTAGCAGCTGTGTAATTCAGTGAAGTTTCTTTACTGGATGTCATTGGATGTTATAACATGTCCGGGGTGGGGATTTCTCAGAATATTTTGGGCCTTGTAAAATAAAAGGCCACTATTTGAAAGTTTACTCCCTATTTTTTTTTTTTTTTAAAGGAATGAAGGGTTGTATTGAAAATGAAAGTACATTCCACAGTCTGGGAGCGGGCCTGAACATAGGGGCTCAAAGACCCTGTTACAGAATTTTTGAGCGTTTCCAGAAGATTCCATTGGTTACTTAGGGTACGCCCTGTGTAAACGGAGAGGATGTTCGCACTACACGGGTGTGCTGCTGGCCCTTTGGACACGCTGACAAAATATCGACCAAAATGGACTTTCTTTCTTTCTTTTTTTTTTTTTAATTTTATTTTACTTTAGGTTCTGGGGTGCATGTGCTGGTCATGCAGGTTTGTTGCACAGGTGCATACATAACCAGGTGGTTTGCTGACTCTATTCCCCCTTTTTCTATATCCAGCATTTCTCCCCATGTTATCCCTCCCCACCCCCGCTGTCCCTCCCCCAGCGCCCCCCAACTGCCCCCAGTGTGTGATACTTCTCTCCCTGAGTCCACGTGTTCTCATTGTTCAACACTCCCTATGAGTGAGAACATGCGGTGTTTGGTTTTCTGTGCTTGTGTCAGTTTGTAGTTATCACCTCTGGACTGAGTGAAGTTTCCTGTGCATCTGGCCCACTTCTAATCATTATCTAGGATAGAAGGAGGAGAGTTGGTGCCTCAAGAGCTTGTGACATTTCCCAGATGAATGTGTCATATGTGTGTAATCATACAGTTACTTAGAATTCTTGATAGAAGTAACTTTCTATATGTAAGCAATAATTCTGTTATTACCAATAACACGAAGATAGAATAAATCCAAAAGCAGGCATTTAAAAAAAGGACAGCCACATTTTCCTTGTCCAGTCTATCATTCATGGGCATTTGGGTTGGTTCCAGGTCTTTGTTATTGTAAACAGTGCCACAATGAACACATGTGTGCGTGTGACTTTATAATAGAATGATTTATAATCCTTTGGGTATATATCCAGTAATGGGATTGCTGAGTCAAATGGTATTTCTATTTGTAGATCCTTGAGGAATTGTCACACTGTCTTCCACAGTGGTTGAACTAATTTACACTCCCACCAACAGTGTAAAAGTGTTCCGATTTCTCCACATCCTCTCCAGCATCTGTTGTCTCCAGATTTTTTAATGATCGCCATTCTAACTGGCGTGAGATGGTATCTGAATGTGGTTTTGATTTGCATTTCTCTAATGACCAGTGATAATGAGCATTTTTTCATGTTTGTTGGCCTCATATATGTCTTCTTTTGAAAAGTGTTCATATCCTTTGCCCACTTTTGAATGGGTTTGTTTGTTTGGAGGAGAGCATCACACACCGGGGTCTGTCGGGGGAAGAGCTGGGTAGGGACGGTGGGAGGAGAGGTTGGGGAGGATAACATGGGTAAAAATGCCAGATATAGGTGACAGGGGATGGAGGCAGCAAACCACCTTGCCATGTATGTACCTATGCAAAAATATGGCATGATATGCACACGTACCCCAGAACACAAAGAACAATTAAAAAAAAAAAAAAGGACAACCTTCTCCATAAACACAAAGCAAGTAGCTTAAATAACTTAGGCTTACTCTTCTGACTTTAGTTCAGTAAAGAAACTGTTCATAGGAATTTGCTACTTAAGAAATTTTCTTGGAATGTTCACGACTAATTCCTTTAAAGAAAGCCAGGCTAGCTATGCAGGGAATGGATGTCTTCTGAGATTTGGCTTCAGCATCTGGGTGCTAAGCATGGGCTTCATTGTATATTCAATGGCATTATTTCACTAAGGAAATAGTAGTAGGGCACACAAAAGAGGGGAGTTCAGGTGTTTAATTTCCTTTTCTACCTTAAAAACAATTTAATGCAACCGTGCATAATCTCATAAGCAGGTGAAAAGGGAGAAAGTAGTGATTTCAAGTGCCAGAATCCCTTGATGCCCTGGAAAATACATTTGACTTAAGCATTAAAAATCAATTTTATTTGCTGTGCTTGTAATATTTCAGATTAACTCATTGCTTTTCACTGGTTTATTATACAACCTGTTTTCAAGGAGACATTATTTAATTGTAAGGAATAAATTGCTTGTGTGTGTGTGCATATAGAATCTTAATATAATTATTTTCCCTTTAGATTCTGGTGGATTTCCAAATGATCTTGGGGATACAATCTTTTGTTTATGAGTTATTTGCAAGCAGACAAAATTTCTGACATTCTATAGTTAAATCATGATCCTTATAGCCAAGTAATGATGTAATCATTGTGAATTATGTAATAAAGAAAATACATATAAAATACAAATTTAATAAAAGCTTTCTAAATGGTAATTCTGGCAAGTTAAAATGCAAAAAAAGTAATTTATTGTTATTATTTTTTTAGTGGGGAGAGACTAAAGCTTGTGTGGAAAGCTGGAAGGAGACAGACTTCCATGAGCTATGAATTCACCCTCACGGAATTTAGATTCCAGTTAGGTAATGAAAAGTAAGCAGAGAGTGAGAACTAAATCCATAAACTGTGATTCACATAAAATGGTAGAATTTTACATGTACAAGTTATAGTTTATTGCTGTACAACTTTTATTTTTGTTATTGCCTTAAGCTATGGAAGCATCTCAAAGAATTTTATGATATGAAACTAGTCTTTCCATTTTGGGGACTGAGAAAATTCAAGCACTAATAAATTGAATAACTTGGGCCTACCATCATAAAGAGAAGAAATTTTCTTGAGATTTAGGCCTCAAGTTCTCTTTCACTCTTCATATCTTCTACCATTCTAAAGAACATGCTCTATTTGTCACGAAATCACAAGGTTGCCACCCATCCTTCTTGACATCCTTGGTGTCATTTGACATTTCTTGGTAGAGGGAAGCACTAATGTATGAATCCAAGCTGGGGAAACAGGACCAATTTCATACTTGAAAGTGAAGAAACATATGGCCTAGAGATGCCTTAGATACCTTTTTCCTCTGGAGAAATATAAGAATAGCTCAGGTAGCCATTTAGTTCAGACATAGAAAAAATTCCTGGAAGATGAGGAAAAGGAACTTACTGGAAGACATTCAAGGTCCCTTTCAACCTTGAGTATCTGTGATACTTGAGGCCTCTTCTATTCTATAGGTCTGTGGGTCTAAGAGAAAATACAGTACATGGATGAGTATAGAATTGTTCTTCCTTGTCAGTAATTCAGAAAACAATACAACTTATAACACCATGCTTTGTCAGTGGATATGACATCTAGTTCTTGGAGAAAGATCACATCTGAGTTCTGGATATGGTACAACTAGAATTAGAAATTCAGCTGACATTGTTTAGTATTTCTGCCTGAACAGTAATGGTCACCAGTAAAGTTCTGCGTAGGGGAAGGAGGAGAAAAATAAAAGCTGGATGCCCTTAGCTACCTTTGTAAAGCCTTACCATCCACTGACTTTGGTGCAGACACCCTGTCCTTGACCCAAGCTTTTATTTATATACTTTTCCCTGACTATGATTTATGCCATCTTCATTCCTTGCCCTCACAATATTTCTTCTAATCAGAACATTATTATCTTCTTGTCAAAGTCTTACCTGTCTTCAAGACTCTTCTCAAATGTCGTCCTCTCTGTGAAGTCTCTTACGGTGAGGCTGTTCTCTGCCCTTTTGTTGAATCTTCAAAGCACTTGGTGCTTTGTTCAGAGCCCTTCATCTCTCTGACTTACAATGAGGTTATTTGTGTTCAGTCTTATATTTTCTTCCAAACTCTGAACTGTATCTGCAGAAGTTGTCTTCTGCTTCTCTCTGTGGCTTCTTAATTGCCTAGCAAAATACCTGGCTTCTGGCAGGTGCTGAAAATTATTTTTTGTATTAAATTGAATGAAATTCTAATGAGATCTATGCCCACTATGATGTAAATGATGGTACACTTAATAGGCTAATAAATATAAGTCATTATATCATATCTACTATAAAATGCCATAAAAGATCGTGTTACAGGCTTTAGACTCAGACAAAATAAAAATATTTTCTCTATCACTTAAATTATTTAAGTAAATTAGCCTCTCTTTTTTTGATTATCTCGTCTCTTAAACTGGGACATTTGTATCTTTCTTAAAAGGTGATTTTTAGATAATCCTAACAATATTTACAATACTATCTTAAATAAGATAATACATGTAACATCATGCCACAAAACTATTATTTTTATTATATCAGGTATAGGGATGTATACACGGCAACTACTATCTTCAAGAATTTTTCAGTCTGCTTGAGAAGGCAGAGAAAAAAACAGATAATTAGAATTAATTGTGATAGAGGTGTGCCTAAGTGGTTTCCCTATAACAAGCATCTTCCTTCGAGCCACCAGTTTCATGTACTCTTGGCAATGTCAGCTGATCATTAGTATCAGAAAATGTCTGCTTTTATGCCCAACTGATTAACAGCAGCCTAAACTTTCAAGCTGGGGAGCTGTGTAGAGGTTCTGAATTTATATTAGCATGAAATGAGTGTGACGTATAATCCCATGGTCAGAGAAAACCATTTCTCCCAGCACTTTAATGTACTTTATGGGCATGAAAAGTCATAAAAGTGTTTTAGTCAGCAGTTCAAGAGTCAGACTTCTGTTTTTTATATGTATATGTATATATATATATATATATATATATATATAATGGTATATATATAATATTTATATATTTATGTATATAAAAAACAGAAGTTATGTATATATATGGCTATTATATTTATATATATATAAAACAGAATTTATATATATATATATATATATGGCTAACTGAAGGAAAGTGATAGAAATAAACTCATTAAGGATTTTAAAGCTCAGGCAGAATTTTATCCATCTCTAGTTTTACAGATGATGAAACTGTAACCTTTAAAAGGAAAATGACTTGCCCAAAGTCACCCAGCTTTTAGGTGGGAAAGCTGAGACCGTGAGGATACATTGTATAGCTTTATAAAATGTCTTAGTATAACACTTACACCTTTAGACCATTAACCTTAAGAGTTTAAGTAGCCTTGTCACACTTATTACACCTAAGTCACCCCTAGTAGATAGTCCTCTATTCCATAAGTAATTTATCACATGTAGTAATGGGAAACTCACTACTGGTCTAGATTTGTTTCACTGTTAGACAGCTTTAAGTGTTAAAAAGTTATCTTTCACTTCTTTAACTATTCTCCATCTCTGCCTACTTATGAAGAATACAAATCAAATGTTATGCTCCTGTTCAAAATAACACTGTGAGCCAAGAAAGTAAGGGAAATTTTCAGGTGTCAAAGATGAATGCATAGCTCCAAAGTTAGTAGGAATAGTAATCTTATTTCAAATATAACACAAAGACGAAGCCATCATGGCTCCTAGCATTTTAAAGTTCATGAAGAGACCAGGATCATACTGGCTAGTGACTTTCTAAGTAGGCTTCCTTCATAAACTAGAAATCTGCAAGATCATCACCATCATTATCCTAGAAAAGCTTAGCCAGATAGGCTAAGGATATAGTTACCTGCCCTATCTTTGGGTATAAAAATAATTATTTGGGGCAGGGAGCATGTTTGAAACCTTCAGTTTTTGCTGAATGAAGATATAGGGTATGAATTTCACTTACCATTCAATGTTGATAACCAAGAAACAAACATTGAAAACTTAAAATTGCCATGTGTAACCAGTGAGCCCCGTAGGCCTGAGTAAAGACCACTAGAAAACTATACTTCAGGATGGAAGAGATGACTATTAAAAATAATATTAAAGGCACAAATTCCACCACATACACAGTTGTGAGAAACACCCAGAGGATATAACAAATAGGTAAACTACTCTCTAGGTAGCAGGGAATATGGATTTATCTGATAGAAACTTGAAGTGTGTGTGAATTTTGACAAAGAAAAGAATAAAAAAGATAACCTAGACATTAAGATTAAGATTTCAAAGAGAATAGACTTAAGAAATAAACCTATGGATGGGCCAAATCGAAATCTTTCTTAGGTGTGATACATAGAATTGTCAAACTAAGTGGAGCAAGTAAACACTGTGTTTGCTGATAGCTTTGGAAACAAAGTTACCAAAAAGTACACATGGACAAACAATAAAATTTCCTCCTAAATAATTTCTGGATTGTGTAAAAATCATGGTATCTTTGGGTCAAAAGGTATAGTAAGTTCATATTGCAAACCCCCTTGGTTTCAAATATTTAGCAACAACTTTTTATATATTAGATGGATAGATGAAGATAAAGCAAATAAGACAATACAACATAACCAGAGTAAAAAAAAACAACATGAAATCTCAGTGGGTGAGACACAGAGAGGTATATAAAGTGTTTAGCAGTACAAGAGCTATAATGAATTCTGTGTCCTGGATTGAAGAGCAAACAGTAGTAACTAAAGGCTTGACTCTTGCAGGTTTATAAGTAGTAAGAGAGTTCCGTGTAAGTTGGGTGCTTGGAGCTAGTCTTGTTACTTGGTATCAGATATAGATTGTGAGATTCTTTTTTATCTGAGGAGGGTGCATGTAACAGTTATATATTGCAGCCAGGGCCACAGTTTCTTTGGAATCTTGAACTTGAGAGGTGAAGGAAGAACAAGAAATATAGTCTTGAGAATAAGAACGGAATCAAATCATTTGCTGGCTGAATGACTGGATCTGCAGGGTTCCTCTGTTGTTGCAGGGTTAGACTTGGGAAGTCTTATTTTAAATGTGGCTCTAGATTGATGGGTTAGAAGATGTCAGTGGAAACTGCTAGACAGTGAGAGGTGAGGACAAATGGAAAGGAGAAACTTCTCCCTTAAAAGGAACCTAGAATCCCTAATTCTCATTGCATGAAGGTATTTAATGATAAGAAATACAACAAAGAAAATCAACAATTAGATCATTAATTCACTCTACAAGGTATTCGTTTTGTTTAGCAGTTTTAAAAAGGCTTTCTTTTTCTTTTCTGAGACAGGGTCTCACTCTGTCACCCAGGCAGGAGTGCAATGATGCAATTATGGCTCATGCAGCCCTGACCTCCTGGGTTCATGGGATCCTCCCACCTCAGCCTCCCGAGTAGCTGAGACCATAGGCATGTGCCACCACATCCAGCTAATTTTTTTATTTTTTGTAGAGACGAGGTTTCGCCATGTTGCCCAGGTTGGTCTTGAACTCCTGGGCTAAAGAGATTCTGCTGCCTTGACCTCCCAAAGTGCTCGGATTTTAGGTGTGAGCCACTGCATTTGGCCAGTTTTACAAATACTTTAAAATAAGCATATTATTTAGTTCTAATTATTTCTTATGGCACTAATAAATTCAATCAAAATGAAACTAAATTAAAAAGTTGTTAAAAAAGTGATGGATGATAGATCAGGAGGATTCAATTTATGTCTAACAGAAGTTCTAGAAGAAGAAAACAGAAGTGGTGCCAATTAAGAAATATTTGAAGAGAGTGTGATATTGGCAAACAATTATTTAGAATTGAAGAAAGACATGAGTCACGAAGTTTAAATATATAACAACAGCTAAAAAACAAAAATAAGATAAATAAAAATGCAAATACAAGCTGGGTTCCCTGTTCAGAGTTTCACAAAGCTGCAGTTAAGATGCTGGCCAGAGCTGGGGTTTTATCTGAAGATCGTTCTCTTTGAAGCTCAACAGTCATTGTCAGAATTCAAGGCCTTGCTATTACAGGGGTCTTGTCTCTTTTTTACTAGTTGTCAGCTACAGGTTGTTCTCAGCTCTTGGAGGGCACACTTTGCTACATTGCCTAATGTGCAACCTGACAGTTTGCTCCTTCCAAATCGGTAGAAGAGTTTCGCATCATCACAGCCACTTCTTTCAGGAAGGGTCCTGTTCCTTTTAATTAACTGATTAGGTCAAGTCTAGGCAGGATAATCTCCCCTTTGGCTAACTCAGAGTTAACTGATTTAGGATGTTACTGATATGTGTGGAATCCCTTAACCTTTGTCATATAACAGAATCTAATGCTAGGAGTTAAATCATCATATTCATAGTGCTGCCAATACTCAAGTGGTGGGGTTACAGAGGGCATATACACCAGGCAGTGAAGGGGCCGTCCTAGAATTCTGCCTACCACAGCTGGGGGAACTCCAACATCTGTTTGTTGGAAGATCTGGAGTTCCTCAGGCATCAGTCTTTAGGTGATCTCTTCATATGGTCTCTTCATTGTGACCTCAAGGTTGCTGTTTCTTTTTAAATAGCAGCTTAAAATTTTCTGATTGAGGGTCCCAAGAGAAACACACAGAAACTACATGGGTTATTTTTACCTTATCTGTAAAATTACTTCTAGAGAAAATAATTTAAACACTGACTCAAGAAAAGGTTGTAAAAGGGAATAAGCCAAGAAAATATAAAAAATTTCATTGGTAATCAAAACTATACTATCAAGACATCCCAGAAAAAAGATATGAAGTCTAGATAATTTTATAAATGACTTTCTTTTAAACTTCAGGAAATAGATCTTATAGACATAGTTTCAGAGAAAAAAGAGGGAAAGCTGGCGATTTATTTTCTTGAGATAATATAAAATAAAAACAGAAGAAAACTTTTTAACTTGATGAAATATATCTATGAAATCTTTACAAAAATTACATTAAAGGATACATATTAGGAGGATTCTTATTAAAGTCAGGAAAAACACAAGTTTTCTATGATAGCTGCTTAAACTCGACATTATATTAGAAGTATCAGGTCACATACTATTAAAGATAATAATCTGATTGAGAATTGGGAGGGAATAAACACAATGTTCATTACTTTTTTAAGAACATAATTTATGCAGTTTTCAAACTATAAGAACTTATCAAGTAAACAAATAAGGTGGCTTGTACAAGGGCATCATCATTGTTCATAAGAAATTACTCAACAATGAACACGTGCTGGATGCTACTGAAGCTGATCTCCATGGATTAATCCGTTTCATCCTCTGTGGAACTGAGAGCTGTTTCTAGCCAACAACTAGCAATGGGAACTTCAATCCTAGAACTCCGAGGAAGTGAATTCTGTAAACAACCTAAATAATCTTGAAAAAACTTACAAGTGATTTGACTTAAGGAATTAGAGCTAGAATGGCCTTTGAAAATGTATAACAATCTGCTTCTTTAACAGAGGAAATACCAAGATTGAGCCATATAAGGAAGCCACCGGTCAGCAGCTGGTGGGCGGCAGAGCCAGGCAATACATTCCACACTGTTGGGCTGTCATTGTTTTGTACTTTTGGCATTATTGTGGCATAGAATCCAATTGTCGTAGTTATAAAACAGAATGAAAGAGATATACAGTCTCTCAGAGGACCTCTAGTTTAACATTGGAAGATTTTTAAATAAAGACAAACTGTATTTTCCTTTTCTCAACCCACTAAAGCAGCCTCCCTTTCTGTAAGTGGAGCACTTATGCATCGGTATTCTTCTTTGTATCTACAGAGCAGTCTGTAGGCTAGGTAGAGGACAACTAGTGATGCTTCGAAGTAAACAAATAAGATTTGCCCTTGTGTAAGCAATTCCAGATGGATCTCAGCAAAACAGCTTGAAAGGGCAGCCTTACAGAATCACAGCGCTGCAGCAAGAACAAGCACTCGGTAATGGGGCAGGGTTTATTTGCCTGCACACTTTGCATTTGCTTTCAGTTAGATGGAAAGGCAAGGCTTCTGCCAGACCCACAGAAAGAGACTCTGCTTCTGTTTATGTCTTAGTCCCCTAGGTAGTAGGTTAACGTTGGGGGTGACAGATGAAATGCTTTGGTTTGTCATTTATACCACTGTGAACAGATGGTTCTTAGGCATCTATATGATCTTTCTCAATACTATTTACTGCATTTGCATCCTGTCCCAGGAGACCAGGTGTAAAATCCAGCACTAAGCAGTTTTTGCCGGCTGTGAATTGCATTGAGCCAAAGGGGCTATGTGGCTGGACTTTGGAATTTGAAATAATGTCATTACTTATACCATGAAATTCAGCTGCCTTTAAACCAAAGTTCTAAAATATGTTCTAAAGAGAAATCTTCTCATTTTAAAAGATACTATTAATGTGGGCTATCACTTAAGAAATATGACTATTTTTCCTGGTGTAAACATGGACATTTAAAAAACTTACTTTTTTATTTGTTAATATAATTTATTATTATTATTTTTCTGAGACAGGGTCTTCCACTGTCACCCATGCTAGAGTGCAGTGATGCAACATGGCTCACGGCAGTCTTGATAAATAGAAGCTATAAAATAGAACCAATGGAAATTCTAAGACTAAATAAGATAAACATGCACTTCATCTTGTGGTGAGGATGGGCCCACACTGTAATGGACCTCTTGGGCCTAAGTAATCCTCTAGACAGCCTCAGCCTCCTGAGTAGCTAGGACTACAGCTGCACATCATCATGCTGGCTAAATTTTAAATTTTTGCTGGAGGCAAAGTCTGACTTTATTGCCCAGTCTTGAACTCCTGGACTCAAATGATTCCCCTACCTGAGTATTCCAGTGCTCATGTAATTTTTGAGTACTGTGTTTTAATTAAATTTAACAGATATTTATTGACACCATATATAGGGATTGCTACAGATGCAACGATAGATAAATTGCAGTTACCACTGCCAAGTAGTCCACAGTCCAGAGGAAAGAATATGGAATGAATTGAAAAACTACATAAAAAATGCAAGATGTGCCTCTTTGGAAGGTTAGAGGAAGAAGTGATCATCAGTTGGGTAAGATCATACATGATTTTAGGGTGAGTTGGTGTTATGTTTGCTTAACCATAAAGAAAGGTGAGAATTTCAACAGAATGTAAGATGGTCTTTTCACACATGAAAATCATCTTGATGTAGGAAGGTATTAACTGCATATAATACAGAGCAAGAAGTGACAAATAGGTCTGCACAGCTAAAGCTGAGTTCTCTGCCTTCACAGTGTTTTAAATTTTTTAACACTCATTGCATGTGAACCATTAATCTTTCAAATAGCGTTATGTCCCACATTTACAGAGAATGTAGCCAAGACACAGATAACGATACTAGATAACAGTTACTGGGGCATCATGTGCCAGTCACTATCTTAAGATGCCTTCAAGAGTTCTCTTAATCTGTAAAACAATCCTATGAAGTTGTATTATATTAACCCCACTTTACTGGTAGGGAACTGAGCTACAGAGGTTAAAAAACTTATCCATAGTTAGAGAACTACTAAGGATAAAGCTTGGATTTGAACCAGCTTAGATGAATTAACTGCTTCATTATAGGAATTACTTATCTGAGCTCACATATGTTGTAGAATGTGGACTTATGCACTGATTTTCCAGTCCATGTTGTGCGTGTTTTTTAAAACTTACTAGTTATAAAGTGAAAAGTGAAAAAAAAAAAAGATGAGGTAAAGAAGTTTAGAATTAATTAGGTAAACAATAAACAATTAAAATGTTTGAGCAGTGAGATACTCAAAACTAATGTTCAGCCTAGATTGAAAGGAGAGATAAGCTGTAAGAGAGAGAATTTAGAAAGCAATTGCAAAGTTAAGGCTTGTGTATATGAGGTCTGTATTAGTATTTTTCCACAACTCTTGGCATGGTCAGGCTACAGGTAGGTGGCTCCTGAAAGGTCATGAAGTTTCCTTGAAGGAGTTTGCTCTTTATTCATAAAGAAATTCCTCAGGCCCAAGTTGAGCATAACTTGAGGGATCTTCATGTGATTGGTTCCATTCTGACTCATTTGGGGTATTCAAATTTGTTTCCTTTGTGTGTTTTAAAGAGATGTATAAGGCAAGATTCTGCTTCTTCTAATGGCCATATGAGCTCATACCAGACTTACTTTCACATAGATAGCAATTATAAACTCTGGGCAAAATACAAAAAGTAACTTTGTAAGAGATCTGGAGAGTGAACATGAGCCAAACTGAAAGTTGAAGAAAAGGATATTCATGGAGTAAGTGTTCTAGTATCTGAACCTGAAGGCAATGCTGTGTGTAAAGACTACAACTCCAATAACTTCAGACTTTTCAACCTGAACAATCAGAGGACAGAGTTTAGCATATTTACAAATCTGGATAGCAAGGGTAGAGAATCCCAGAAAATAGAAAAACAGAGAGGAGGACCTCTAAGTCAGTGTATAATCTTTGCTCAAATTTCTAATTAACCTCTGAACCACACATGTGTGGGTGTACTCTAAGCCCTGTTGAGACAAAATAAAACAAAACAGAAAACAAACAAAAACTGGGTTAAGTTGAGCTACTGTTTAGGAGACAAAGTTTGCAGTTTATGTCCGACCAAGTAATCACCTACCATGGAATAATGTTATCATTCTTTTGAAGAATAAATAGGACCCATTTTTAAGAGAATAAATAATCAATTGGAAGCTAAATCTGAGATGACCCAAATGTTAGAATAAGCAGATAAATACTTCAAGGCAATTAATACACTATGCTTAGTGAGACACAGGAAAATGCACTCATAATAAATGAAAGATAGGACATAACACTGGAGAAATAAAAGCTATAATATAGAACCAGTGGAAATTCTAGGACTAAATAGGGTGAACATGCACTTCATCTTGTAGTGGGGATGTGTCCTCAATGTGATGAAACTCAGAGCCAAACAGACCTGAGAATTATAATTTGAGAAATACCTGGAAGATGCCATGACTGTGAAAACTTTTCCAACCCACTCCAAAATGCCAGAAGGGCAACTCGGACAAAGTTTTAACCAAATTTCAGTAGTTGAAGAAAGTCTTTAAAAGTATTTCTCCATGAAATAAACTGATGGGAAGTTCATGATTAGAAAATAACCCTTTAAAAAGCTGTTGCCCTTTGCACTACATTCTGAAAGTAAAGACTTGTTGCTGGGATAAAATGAGAGGAAGAGAAAACAGTGAAATGTAACACCAGTGAGATGAAGACTTCAGAGTGGAAACACTGATGCCCTCTCCACTTTTGCCTGCTGCCTCCCTCGTCCCTCACCTAAAAGAAAATCCAAGCATGTTATCTTTGGGATATGTTCACTTGCTTATCTCATTTAATTAGCTATGTTTCTCATACTTTCAGGAATAATTTGAGAATACTTAAAATAGTATATATAAATAACATGAATTGATATCAATACAGATTTTAAAAATCATATCAAGAAATAAAATAATAATTACTCAAAAATCCTGGGATACAATGGTTATAAAATGGAATGTTCTATTTTACTCTGACAAAAATTTAAAAAATATTTATGTGCAATAATAAGTGACTCAATAATTACTTCTCAGTAATTAAAATGTTAATTATGAAGAATATGTATTGACATGGAAAATGCTTCCGCTATGATTGACAAAATCAAATTAATAAAATTATGGTAGGTTTTTCTTTATGTAATTATTATGTTTATACAATAAATAAACTTTAAAATGGCTTTGCCCTTTGGCAACTAAGAATAAAAGGAAAATAGGATTGGGCTTTACTTTGCTCATTAGATGAATATTAATCTCTATATAAAAGAAAACCATTAAAAACATAAGAGTTTTGGAGTTGCTTCAGGCTTGGAGAAGCTCTAAGATTTCTGGTGTGGGTCTGAGGCTACCCAGGTGCCCTAATAAAGAACACAGGTTTGGGAGCTCTATCTATCCCTATTCCATCAACCCAGAGCAAACCAGATTATAACCTGAAGATGGGCTAGGCCACATTAACTGTCTTGTTATTTGATCATGCTAATGAGACCTGGACATTATGAATGTTTTCCAAGACATTCTTTAATAATAATTTTCAACTCACAAGCTACCTTAGAACAGAGGCAATTTAAATTACAGTTCAATCAATAATGCAAATATAGTGTTCCTTCAAGCCCAGGAGTAGGAAGATAACTCATTATAAGTGATTTCCTGAGTTTCAGATAAAATTTGCAGATTTTTGCAGTTCTTAGAGAAAGTGAGGGGGTAGCAAGTTCTTTGTTAAGTTTTTATCTTCTTGGCAAATGCGTGTAAGTCCCAAAGGCAGTGCCATACTCATAATTCTGTTGGTAACTTGCCTGGCTCAAGGGAGAGGCTAAAGGGACTGAACAAAACCCCCGAAGACACAGGGACTGAATTATGCCTTTATGCTAGTTTGGTTCATGTCTGTGATGGTTAATTTTGCTAGTCAGTTTGACTGGTCAATGGGGTTCCTAGATATTTGGTTAAATATTATTTCTGGGTGTGTCTGTGAGGGTATTTCAGAGGAGATCAGCATCTGAATCAGAAAACTATGTAAAGCAGCTCACCCTCACCAACATGAGTGGGTGTCATCAATTCTTTGAGGGCCTAGATAGAACAAAAAGGTGGAGGAAGGAAGAATTTACTCTCTCAGTCTGACTACTGAATTGAGATATCTCCTCTTGCCCTCAGACGAAGACTTATACAATCAGCAGTCCTGGTTTTCAGGCCTCTGGACTCAGACTGGAACTATACTGGTTTTCCTGGGTATCCAGCTTGCAGATGGCAGATGGTGGAACTTTTCAGCCATTATGATCACATAAATCAATTACTTCTAATGAATCTCTCTCTCTCTCTCTCTCTCTCTCTCTCTCTCCCCCTCCCTTCTCTCTCTCTCTCCCTCTCTCTGTGTGTGTATGTGTGTATAGACAGACAGACAGATACATGCATATTCTCCTATTTGTTCTGTTTCTCTGGAGAATCATGACCAATGCAGTTGACCCTTGAACAATATGGGTTTTGTATCACTCAGGGTTCTCTAGAGGGACAGGACTAATAGGATAGATGTATACATGAAAGAAAGTTTTTTAAGGACTATTGACTCACAGGATCACAAGATAAAGCCCCACAATAGGCCATCTGCAAGATGAGGAGCAAGGAAGCCAGTCTGAGTTCCAAACCCTCAAAAGTAGGGAAGCCGACAGTGCAGCCTTGTCTGTGGCCAAAGGCCCGAGAGCCCCTGGCAATCTACTGGTTTAAGTCCAATAGTTCAAAAGCTGAAGAACTTGGAGTCTGATGTTTGAGGACAGGGAGCACCCAGCACAGGAGAAAGTGGAGGCCAGAAGACTCAGCCAGTCTAGTCCTTCCACGTTTCTCTGTCTGCTTTTATCTTAGCTGCACTGGGAGCTGATTAGATGGTGCCCACCCAGATTGAAGGTAGGTTTTCATCTCCCAGCTCACAGAGTCAAATGTTAATCTTCTTTGGTGACACCCTCACAGACACACCCAGGAAGAGTACCCCGCATCCTTTAATTCAATCAATGACACTCAATATTAACCATAGCAGGTTTGAACTGCATGGTTCCACTTATTTGCAGAGGTTTTTCCAACCAAATGCGGATCCAAAATACTATATTCTAGGGATGCAAAATTCATGCATAGGGAGGGCCAACTTTTCCTTTACACAGGTTCCGGAGGGCTGACTGCAGGGCTTTGAGTGTGTGCAGATTTGAGTCCATGTAGATGTTCCTGGAACCAATCTCCCGAGTATATTGAGGGACAGCTGTACAATTTTCTTATACACTACCTGAATTTTTAAGGCTTTTCTATGATTCTGTGTCAGAGAAGTCTCTCTCTTCTCCCAATCCAACAGTTCTTATTTTACGGTCTTCTTATGGCACTTATCATGTTCTGGTTTCTATTACTGTTCTTTGAGGTGATATAAAATAATCATTGACTTTGATGTCAGATAGATTTGGTATGAAATTCCAATTCTCTGACCAATATTTACATAACATCAGATTAGCTTTCTTAAATTCTTTAAGCCTCATATTTCTCATTAGTAAAACAGAGATAACCGTAACAAACTCATATATTCTTCTGAGGATTGTGTGAGATAAAACATGTAAAGTGTTAGCACAAATCTGAAAAATAATAAATGCTCAGTAAATTGTAGCAGCATATGCTTTCATCAACTATTTTGTTAAATTTCAGCCTCTTAAGAGTGAACTTCTCCATATTAATCTATTTCTGCACTATAAAGTCAAAGAAGTTAAGAAATAATGCCAACATGGTTTCTGGAGAGAGAAGATTCCTGAATTGTAAGCACATGGTATACAGATAAAGCACTTGTTAATTACCCTCTACCAAGTCTAATCTCTCTGTCTGAGTGAATGTTGATTACGGAGAAATTCTCGACCTTTCCTGTTGGTCCGTTGGTTTGCCTGCTTCCTGTGTTTTGCTCTGGTACATCTGATAGATGAGGTTGCGCAATACCTAAGAAGTTGCTCTAACTTTGTCTCCCATATAAGATAGTAAGGAGAAAGGCAAGAAAGTTGACTGAAGTTATTAAAAGGGAAGCTTTATATCTGTTCCAATTTTTAAAGAAAAGACACATCATTAAAAAAAAAAAAACTCTCACACTTTAGCTATTACTGTACCCAAATTATTTGTAATAGACTCTACAACTGATGCAAATCATGAACATGTGCCATGACTCAGCAATTGAAAGAAGTTTTAATGGTTTATATTTTTCAGAGATCAACTTTATTTGACCTAAGTGAGGAGGATTTTCAATTCCTTAATTCTTTTCTGATATCTTTTTAGAGTTTTGATTATCCAATAACATATATTCCTTTAAAATTTTGTGTTCTTATAATGATATCTGAGGTTGTTTTCTGTATAGTTAACATACTTTGGTTAATTCCAAATTTTTACAATACCTATTTTCATTTTTTATGTGTTTTCCACATCTTTATAATTGCTTAAATCAGTCAACTCTTGTTTATCTTCATTTTCCTAAAAGAAAAACCTATTTGGTTTATACACTTGTCACTCACAGTCTCTTACACAATACCCTTTATATTTACAGTATTTAAGTCAACAGATGGAAGATTGTCATGGAAGGTAAATCAGACAGTGAGGTCATTCACTACAGACACCTTCAGGCATACGTATTGTTCCCTCTATATAACTGAGCTGTATTTCTATTTAGTTAAGAGCAATAATTTTTTTTAAACTCCAGAAAAATTCAGAATTTCAACAAAATTTGTTAACTTCTTCAGCCTTGAAAATGTCTACTTACTTAATCACAATGGAAACTCCCCCTTGTTCTGCTTTCAAGGACACACCTGGTAACTCTAATTTCAAGGTGCCTGGAAAGATAGAATAATACAAAAACTGAGCAGAAAATGATATTTCTTACTGTTTTTGGTGCATTCTTCTTTGGGGACAACTAAACAATGTATGTCTCCTGAGAAGGTGACTTTGAAATTCAGCTCTGAAAAAAATGGCCCCAATTTCTTAGATGCAGTGAGTGCATCAGGAGACTGCAATAGCTGTAGCATGAAGTACGAGAGTCTTCATTCTCTGGTGTAATAATCCTGGCTCTGAGGATGGTGGAGAATAATTTAATGATCTACCCATTGTGCCCATCTATATTGTTTCTGAGGAACAGGCTTTCTGCTGAGAGAAAAATCTGCCAAATTCAGATTATGGGTAAAACCATGGGACATACAATTAGCCTCACAAATTTTCGGGGGCTTTTAAGAGTTACTCACTCTTAAAGTACTTCAATCCTTAGGTATCACAAAATTCAGCCATTCTAGAAGCAAAAATAAATGTCAATTTTAATCTCCCAATCAGTGATTTCTCAAAATGAATCTAGCAAACTGTCCAACATCCATCTTACAATGTGCCTGCAAGGAAAAAACTGGAGCAAAAAAGATGGAAACCCCAGCAAGGTAGATGAGTAATGATGATTGCATCTTTCCAATTTATCTTCTCTCTCACAAAATAAATGCTGGAATTTGAGATTACTCTGGGGCTGTTTGTTAGTGATGACAACTGTATGAGCTGGGTTGGAAAATGTGTTCTCTCCTGAGTTGTTGAGTCATGTGAGGCCACTTGCAATTTTTCCCCCTAAAAATGACAAAGAGTGATAATTTAATTTCTGAAGTCTAATGGCTACAAAGCTATTTTTGCCCAGATTCCTTTCTTTTTAAAATAAAATAAGCAATTCTTCCTAGATTCCCTTTGTTTCAGATACACATCTCAAGACATAATTTCAAAGAATAGGATATGTTGAGAGCTGAAATGTTAAACACAGAACAACAATTAGAACTTCTAAAAATAATTTATTCAAAATACTTATTAAACATATTTTATGTGAATTATCATGCTAAAAATGTGGAGGTGGAAGTGACAAATATACAACATATTTCTGTATTCAAGGAGTTTTTCATTCTATGAGGGAAATCGATGTGTAAAAAATAATGAAGAAACAAAAAAGAAACAACTTCCACAATATAGTCAGAAGCAGCATCGTTATAATGAGTAGCCATTTTGAGTATTTCAGTGAAGACAATATGGTTATATATACATTATATATATATATATATATATATATATATATGTTTGGTTATATATACATAATATATATATTAGTTTATATACATAAACAGCAAATAAATATTTTTGTGATTAACCAGTCCCCACTTACATCTAGAATTCTAATCAAGGACACACACGGAAGAACAATCATTCTCATCGGTAAGCCTCTAACCTCTACCCTCTACCCTCTACCCCATTTGTAGACCTTGGCATATAACCAAAGCTTTGCTAGTTTTCATGCTGCATGCCAGAAATGAGTTTTTGAGGTGAATCTGGGGTACTCTTAGTATGATTAGCAGATTTCATACACATTCATGAATAATGTCTAAGAATCTAGTAAGACCACTATTCTCACTTTTTTTTTTTTTTTTAAACAAACTCTGTTGCCAGACTGGAGTGCAATGGTGCGATCTCTGCTCAGTGCAACCTCCACCTCCTGGGTTCAAGTGATTCTCTTGCCTCAGCCTCCAAAGTAGTTGGTGTTACAGGCACCTGTCACCACACTCAGCTGATTTTTGTATTTTTAGTAGAGATGAGGTATCACCATATTGGTCAGGCTGGTCTTGAATTCCTGAGCTCAGACGATCCAACCACCTAGGCCTCCCAAAGTGGTGGGATTACAGACGTGAGCCACTACACCTGGCCCAAAGCCACCATTCTTAATCAAAGAAATCCCCCAAAATCTAATAGCTAGCTGTAAACTCTGATTTCTGCAAGCCCAGTGAAAACTGTAGGGGTAACAACTCTAAAGACAACAGAATCCTGCTTCTAGAATCTTGATATGGCTATATCCAGTGAATTTTTCTTGCACGATGGCATTTTAATCGCTGAAAGGAGAAGGCTGTATTTTTTTAAGCCCTAGTACAGATTGCATAATTTATATTGTGCTAATTTACTAATAAGTGTTTAATTAATAAATGTCACTGTGTAGGCAGAATTTGTCTGAGATTTGCTCTCTTTATAACTTGGTAATAAGGTTGTGGAGGAGAGCTAACCAAATTCTAAATTCTTTAGCAACTACTGTTACCTACCAAAAGACCTTGGGCTTGGGCATGACAAATAGGCTGAGGACAGTTCAAAAAAGCATCTCTACAGTTTGAAAGAGGGAATAATTAAGCATGGGAGTGGAGAATATATCTAGCTACCAGTAAATACTATAGTTCATAAGTCTTTCCCCTTTTTGGTATTGAGCCTATCCAAGATAAATGGTTTTTTTCATCTCCTGAGCTGTTTTTTTCAAAAATTGAGAGTTATTTTCTGGCAGATGTAACTATATCTTACAGGGTCATCCACGTTGGCTATTTTCCTTGTTGCATATAATATAGTCAGTGTTTCACTGGAGAGAACATGGAGTCCAGAAAGAGAAGACACGTGAATGTGACATTGAGCTAATTGATTTTTGCATTAATTTACATTTTTATATATTGGTTTTTATGCATTAGACTTCTAAACAGGTTTTATAATTTTATTTGCAAATTCATATCTTTAGATAGCTATCATTTAGTTACCTAAAATCATTTATTATTATGACTTCCATAGAATTACAAAAGGCAAGAAAGAAAATGTGTATTCAATCTTAGTATGTTATAAGAAGAGTTGGAGTGTCTGAAAATAATGAAGGAAAAGTGTAGCTATTAGGGCTATATTCATAGTGGATGGGAACAAATGGTCAACATTTTAGATGGCTAGGAGAGGCAATGGGAGTAGTATCTCTGGATGGTGGTAACTGGGCATGTCTGTTTCCTTCCCTTCCTGGAAAGGGCTTTTGCAGGTCATTTACTAACTATTCTTTATCAATGCCTCCTTCAACAGGTCATCTGTGTCCACATTTGAAGTGTCATTTTCAGAAGGATTTTGTGAACTTGGAGAGTTTCCAACAAGCAAAATCTGAAATAAAATGGAAAAGTGGAGACTAGGATTCATGCCATTAGTACGTCTAAATTTAAAAGGGCTATTAAAACCCACTGTTGAAAAGTTTGGTCAAAGTTTTTGTTTTTCAACCTTGTCTGCACCTTAGAATTATGTAGAAAGATTTAAAAAATACTGATCCCCGAGACCACATACAAGATGAGTTACATATGCATCTCTGAAAGTGGGCCCCAGGCATCAATATTTTAATAAATGTCCAGGAAATTTCAGCATATAACAACATTGAGAAATCACTGGTCCAAATGATAGCAAAAATGTTGTCAAACTATCTGACAATTTAATTGGCAAAGACATTTATGAAAATTTAAAATAATTTAAAAATAAAACTTATGGCTGTTGAAAGTTGTGTTAAAGGTGAGATTGTTCAATCACTATAACCAATGATACAGACATAACAGGGGCTTTATTTAAACAACGTTTGACAAAACATAAAGTAAGTCATTATGAAACTTTTCTGTACCAAGGATCCTAAAATTCAAGTCCATGTATTTCTGAAACCATCGATAAGAAATACTCTAGAAACATATTTTTATCCTTTGGTAGGAAGCAGAAAATGAAAGATGTAGTCATAGAGATTGGAATATGGAATCAACAGAGATAAACACATGTCAGAAATGAATGAAATAAATATACCTGCCATCTTCTTTTAAGTCTTTAGCTATAAAAATTAAACTACTTTTCTCCTGCATTCCATTCTAAAGTCAGCCGGTACAAAATAGAGGGATGCTTCATCATTGACTTTGACAGAAAACTGGCATTGCTGGGAAATAATAAGAAAATAGTGGGTATGTGACCATGTCTTATTCTTCTGGATTTTTCAACATTAATAAAGTGATATGAAATGTCACAATATATTTATGGAAATAGTTTAAGAACAACTGGTCAGAAATATTTTCACAAATAGGCGATCAACTTTGACATAGTTTTCAGTGAATTCTAACATAAGCATTAGTACCATCTGTTACAGTGGATTCTGTGGCTTTGTTGTTTCTCAAAATTATAAAAGCTTCTAAGACTTTAGGAGATAATAAAAGTACCTTTCTACTTGCTCACTCCATTTTATTTCATATTTTTCAAGGAAGTAGAGTAGAATACACTACATCTAACCATCACTAATGAAAGTTTTCCTAGAATAATTTGAACTTAATAGGCGCTTTCTTATTTCTCAGATGTAACAGATAGTATATTAAAGATCCCTAGTAAGTCAACATATAAAACAGGAGTTTCCTTAGCAATAACAACACAGTGGTTTTTTTTGTTGTTGTTTTTCTTTTTATGATGATGTTTGGTTCCAAATTTTCACCTGTCCAGCCTGAGAATAATACCATTGTGGTGTTCTTTCTCTTTTGGCTAGGATTCTTACATTCCTATTGAAAAGGAAGAAATGTTGATGATTTATCTAGGTAGGCATTGAAAGCCTGAATCATCCTAAATTTATCTTGGATGACTTATCACTCCCTATTATTAAAAATATCCCAAAGTGTGACATGCAGAGCAAATGATACCTGTAAGCAGCTCATTAAAAAATGTAGTTGGGAGTATAAAGTTTCCAAACTTCTCCACAGAATATCTTCTTTAGAGATTCATAATTCACATTCTTCAAAGACTAGTGTTTGTGAAAATCTGATGTAAATCTATCCAGAGCAGACAGAATATGAACATGCTGGCTATAATAAGAATACTGACATGAACTGGTTAAGCGTAAGAAATTGTGAGAAGAAAGACAAAAAATTACATACTATACACAGAGCTTTGAGAAGTGTTGTGTGAATATTACAGAAATGAATTGCACATGTGTATTAGTCCATTCTTGCATCGCTGTTAAGAAACACCTGAGACTGGGTAATTTACAAAGTAAAGAGTTTTAATTGACTCATGATTCTGCAGGCTGTACAGGAAGCATGGCGGGCATCTGTTTGGCTTCTGTGAAGGCCTCAGGAAACTTACAATCATCATGGAAGGTGAAGAGTGGAGCAGGTATGTCATCTGGCCAGAGCAGGAGCAAGAGAGAGAGAGGGGAGTGCTACATACCTTTAAATGACCAGCTCTCAAGAGAACTCACTATCGTGAGGACAGTTCCAAGGGGGGTGGTGCTAAACAATTTATGAGAAACCCACCCTCATGATCCCACTAGGCCCTACTTCAATATTGGGGATTAGATTTCAATATGCCATTTGGACAGGGACACATCTCCAAATTGTATCAGCATGAATCCTTCTCTAACATAACATCTGATAGAGGATATAAAATAAGTCTAGAAAACATGAAGAAGATTGTTAAATGGGCCACAAGAGAGGTACAGATAGAATGCTATGAGTATTCTGTGCTAGGACAAATTATTAGCAGCTGGATATGGGGTGGACTTAGAAATCTTCATAGTACAATAGCATTAACTGAACTTCAGCTGATATACTTGAACATGGAAGGAAAGCATGTTAGAGAGAGATGGATGTATAGGTAAAGAGGCTGAAAAGTATGGATCATGCTTGGAGCAGTGTTCTATATCTGGGTAGGTGTAGGGTGGGAATAAATGGGAAAAGGCAAGAAAGAAATCTGTTTAGATTCTGAAGGGTCTTAAATTCCATGCTCAGCAGTTAGCTTAGTAGATAGCTAATTAGTGATAATTAGCTGTAATTAATCATGTTTGTGCTGTGTGTCAATTAGGGATACGTGGTACCAATTTACTCCAGTGGTCCTAATCCCTAGACCATATTCACCTGGAACTTGAGAGCAGCATCAAATGAGAAGAAATGGGAGGACTAGACAAAGTTAATACTGTCCTCAGGTCTTTAGAAAAGGAGTCTAGAACAGAGCTTTATATATATAATAGAACTTTATATATAAAGAACATACTTTATTGTGCACGCTCAGTACCTGGAATTCTTGTTAAAATGCAGATTCTGACTCAGTACCACTGGAATGGAGACTGAAACTCTTCAATTCTAGTAAGTTTTCAGATGCTAGTTGTTTTTTGTCGTTGTTTGCTTAATTGTTTGGCTTTGCTCATTTGTAGACCGCATACTAAGTTGTAATTATTTTTAGATACATGATTTCCAAACATGACTGCATGTCAGAATCACTTACAGACCTTTAAAAGTCACCAACGCCTGGAACCTACTTAGATTCTGATTTAACTGGGTATTGGTATCAGTATTTTTAAAAGTCCCTCCTGCAAAAAAAAAAAAAAAAAAAAATTTCAATGCATGGCCAGTGCTGAGAGCACTGCTCTGGGTTATGTCTTAAGTTGGTGTTTCCCAACGCGGAATGCACATTAGAATCACTCAGAGAAGTTTTAAAAATACAAGTGTTCAGGCAGCATGGCAGATCAATTAAATAAGACTCTCTAGGGGAGGATCCTGGGTATAGGTGTGTTTCAAAAACTCCCCAGGTGATTCTAATAGCAGCAAGGTTTAGAATTACTTACCTAGAGTGATTTCAGATTTAAAAAAAAAATCTCTTCTGTCCTGGCTGAAGAGATAATTTCAGAGAAAGTCTAAGCCTTTAAAGCTGTTTAAGAGCCAGGTGCACATACTATTCCGTTGTCAAATTACTGAAATTTAAAGACCTGTATGTAGCTCATCAGGCTACAAATCCTGCAGTATCAATGCAAACAAGGCCAGCTGCTTAGTGCCTTTGGTTTAGACATGAAGAAATAAAATGGATTTATTTTTTTCTGGATAAAAGCTGTTTAAAAATAAATACCTGCGAAGAGAAGATCCTATTATTTTGTTGAAAGTCAGTGCCCTTCAGTTCAGTGATCCCTTACAGGTCTGCATTGTTAATATGTGGCTACACATATTCTCACTGAAAACCCAGAAAATAACTATAAAATCACTGTAGACTAGTGTTAAGAAAGTGGTATTTGAATTAGGAGAACATCATCCAGCAGCGGGAATGGTGGTGACATGGGAGGGAACTCAGAAGGTCTGGCCCTCGTTCTATTATTAATGCACTTTTGTGCATCTCAGTTTCGTGGTATATCAAATGGGGAAAAAAGGCAACAATGTATGGGGTGGTATAAGGACATAATATATATTTCCACTTTGTTGTAAACTTAAGTGTGTAATAAAGATGTTGACAATTAATGGAACATTATATTCAGTGCCCTAGGAGTGATGATAAATAACACTGATGTTGTTCAATCCCTTTTTCCCCTTGTAATCATTGCTCTCAAGTGTGCAGGTGCTTGATGCTGGTATTTAAAACTCTGTTTAAGATTTGATGAACAGTTCTTAACATAAAATGATCATTTGGGAGGAAATCAGGGATAAGAGAAAAATTAAAAACAATTTCCATCCTGAACCAGCCTTATTTTATTTTTTATACCACTCAAGCCTTATTTTATTTTTTATACCACTATTTTTAGGGGTATAAAATATCATTGTGTCATTATTAGTAAAAAGTGAAAGTCATTATGTAGACATGGGTTAACAAGGTTAAATTTGTGTTATTTGTGCTGAACAGATAGGTTAGAAATATAAATCTTAAGTTGTTTATGGATTTAGACTAAATAGAAAGTCCATTGGGAATCAGAATTATTAATATCAAGCATTAAAACTGTTTAAGATTGAGATGTCATTCTGGGCTCTCAGAGATTTTAAGTGGAATAAAAGCATGTTCTTGATCTTCGTAATTGTGTACTGAGTTGTGATTTCAACTAGGTGATTAGGTATAGAAAAGTCACCCATAGTATTGAATTTAGAGATAAAACATGGCAAAAATCATACAGATTTGTGATGAAGAGACTTCTTAATTTCGTTTGTTTTTAACCTGATACTTTTCTCATAATACTAATTATAAGATTCTATTGATACCCAGAATTGGGATGAGACCAAATACAGTGCCACATATATTCAGATGACTTGATTCGCTGATATACTCAGATATAGAGATATGAGAAAAGGCTTCAATTTTTCTATAATTTTTAATAGCTAGAATCAAATAATATAATTTATGTTAAAATACCTGATATTGTATGTAACACTTATTATGCAACTATTTTGGTTTTCTTCCTCTTTAGTAATGTCAAGCAATTGTGGAGCTTTTTATTAATGTTTAAAGAGTAGTTTATTAAACAGTAAGTATGACAGAATCCTATTTGGATAACATTTTTATATTACAAAATGAAAAATGTATATATTATGTATGCAGGGAAAAAATAGTATAAGGAAATACGCTAAAATGTTAATTGTGACCATCCTTTGGAGGCAATGTTATAGGAATATTTTGTTCTTTGTTCTGCATAATTATGTCAGTGACTTTTTCATAATAAAATATATTACTTTTGAAATCAAAGTAAGAAAAAACCATTATGTGGAAATATATACCTAGAAGTTTGGGTTTATTTTCAAAGGAAAATGTTGTGATGAGAGATTCCTTGCAACAATTTTTCACAGAAGCACAAGATGAGTGTGTTTCAGTTCCTCCTGAGGGAGAATGACAAAGTATTTGCTCTTAGGCTCTTGATCTGAGCCCTGAGTAATCTTATTTTCAATTTTTTTATTGTTATACTTTAAGTTCTGGGTTACATGTGCAGATCTTGCAGGACTGTTACATAGGTATACACAATGCCACGGTGGTTTGCTGCCTTCATCCCCCATCACCTACATTAGGTATTTCTCCTAATGTTATCCCTCTGCAATCTCCCTACCCACTGCTATCCCTCCCCTAGCCCTCCCACCACCCAACAGACCCCGGTGTGTGATGTTCCACTCCCTGTCTCCATGTGTTCTCATTGTTCAACACCCACCTATGAGTGAGAACCTACAGTGTTTGGTTTTCTGTTCTTGTGTCAGTTTGCTGAGAATGATGGTTTCCAGATTCATCCATGTCCCTGCAAAGGACATAAACTCAACCTTTTTTTATGACTGCATAGTATTCCATGTGGTATATGTGCCACATTTTCTTTATCCACTCTATCATTGATAGGCATTTGGGTTGGTTCCAAGTCTTTGCTATTGTAAACAGTGCTGCAATGAATGTAAGTGTGCATGTGTCTTTATAATAGATTGATTTATAATCCTTGGGGTATATACCCAGTAATGGGATTACTGGGTCAAATGATATTTCTATTTCTAGATCCTTGAGGAATCACCACCCTGTCTTCCACAATGGTTGAACTAATTTACACTCCCACCAACAGTGTAAAAGCATTTCTGTTTCTCCACATCCTTTCCAGCATCTGTTGTCTCCAGATTTTTTAATGATCACCATTCTAACTGGTGTAAGATGGTATCTCAATGTGGTTTTGATTTGCATTTCTCTAATGACCAGTGATGATGAGCATTTTTCCATGTATTTGTTGGCTGCATAAATGTCTTCTTTTGAAAAGTGTCTGTTCGGATCTTTTGCACACTTTTTGATGGGGTTTTTTTTTTCTTGTAAATTTGTTTTACTTCTTTGTAGATCCTGGACATTAGCCCTTTGTCAGATGGATAGCTTGCAAAAATTTTTTTCCCATTCTGGTGGTTGTTGATTCACTCTAATGATTGTTTCTTTTGCTGTACAGAAGCTCTTAAGTTTAATTAGATCCCATTTGTCTATTTTGGCTTTTGTTGTCATTGCTTTTGGTGTTTTGCTCATGAAATCCTTGCCTATGGCTATGTCCTGAATGGTACTGCCTAGGTTTTCTTCTAGGGTTTTTATGGTGTTAGGTCTTATGTTTAAATATTTAATCCATCTAGAGTTAACTTTTGTGTAAGGTGTAAGGAAGGGGTCCAGGTTCAGTTTTTCTGCACATGGCTAGCCAGTTTTCCCAACACCATTTATTAAACAGGGACTCCTTTCCCCATTGCTTGTTTTGGTCAGATTTGTCAAAGATCAGATGGTTGTAGATGTGTGTGGTGTTACTTCTGAGGCCTCTGTTCTGTTCCATTGGTCTATATCTCTGTTTTGATATCAGTACCATGCTGTTTTGATTACTGTAGCCTTATAGTATACTTTGAAGTCAGGTAGTATGATGCCTTCAGCTTTGCTATTTTTGCTTAGGATTGTCTTTGCTATGCAGGCTCTCTTTGGGTTCCGCACTGTCGGGAACGGCATGTCTGCTGGGGAGCTCTTGGCCAGCAAGAGGGTCCCAATACCTGGAAGAGAGAGTGCGCAGAAGAAAAGATAGACAGAGAAGCATGGTCTGGAGGACTGAATAGGCAGTGCCTAAGCAGCAATGCCCAAACAGCAATTTTATTTGTGCAAAGGGTCCCAATATATACTGTCAGCTTTCAGTAGCTGATGTCAACCCACATTGTTAATTCTATACAATAAAGAGGAACAAAAAGGGAAGTACATAGCTAGGGGCCATAAAAGTAAGGAGGGTCAAGCAAGCAGGCGATTTTTCTTTATCTATTGTGTAGGGATTTACATTTGAGAAGGTAACATTCTTTAAGGTCAGGAAAAGCAACATTCTTTAAAGGTCAGGCAAAACTCATAGATCTTAAGGGTAACAATCTCCAAGAGACATGTGAGTAGTTACAGGGCTTAGATAATGTTTAGTAAACAGATTCATAAAACTAGCCCAAAACAGGTAACAAGATAAAACACAATGTCTTAGTAAAACCACACAGCCATCACCGAGCCACTGTGTCAGTGTCAGGGAGTCTGAGATAACTTCTACAAAATCACCCATCTTTTAGTTGCTGCTTTCCCTTAGCTCGACTGCCTCCAGGAGGGGGAAATATGTCTGGGCTCAAGCTCACATTATGGCGGAGGCACTGTCAGGGGGCCTCTACACTGGAGGGTTCCCCATACCACATGAAGTTTAAGGTGTTTTTTTCCAGTTGTGTGAAGAAAGTCAATGGTAACTTGATGGGGATAGCATTGAATCTATAAATTACTTTGGGCAGTATGGCCATTTTCTTGATATTGATTCTTCCTAACCATGAGCATGGAATGTTTTTCCATCTGTTTGTGTCCTCTCTTATTTCCTTGAGCAGTGGTTTGTAGTTCTCCTTGAAGAAGTCCTTGACCACCTTTGTTAGTTGTATTCATAGGTATTTTATTCTCATTGTAGCAATTGTGAATGGGAGTTCACTCACGATTTGGCTCTCCGTTTGTCTGTTATTGGTGTATAGAAATGCCTGTGATTTTAGCACATTGATTTTGTATTGTGAGACATTGCTGAAGTTGAGACATTGCTGAAGTTGCTTATCATCTTAAGGAGATTTTGGGCCGAGATGATGGCGTCTTATAAACAACATGTCATCTGCAAATAGAGACAATTTGACTTCCTCTTTTCCTAATTGAATACCCTTTATTTCTTTTTCTTGCCTGATTACTCTGGCTAGAACTTCCAATACTATGTTGAATAAGAGGGGTGAGAGAGGGCACCCTTGTCTAGTGCCAGTTTTCAAAGGAAATGCTTCCAGTTTTTGCCCATTCAGTATGATATTGGCTCTGAGTTTGTTGTAAATAGCTTTTATTATTTTGAGATATGTTCCATCAATACCTAGTTTGTTAATAGTTTTTAGCATAAAGGACTGTTGTATTTTGTCAAAGGCCTTCTCTGCATCTATTGAGATAATCATGTGGTTTTTGTCTTTGGTTCTGTTTATGTGATGGATTACATTTATAGATTTGCGTATATTGAATCAGCCTTGCATCCCTGGTATGAAGCCTACTTGATTGTGATGGATAAGCTTTCTGATGTACTGTTGCATTAGTTTGCCAGTATTTTATTGAAAACTTTTTTCATCACTGTTCATCATGGATATTGGCCTGAGATTTTCTTTTTTTGTTGTGTCTCTGCCAGGTTTTGAAATCAGGATGATGTTAGTCTAATTCTTTTTTTTTTGAGATGGAGTCTTGCTCTGGTGTCCAGACTGGGACGCAGTGGTGCAATCTCGGCTCACTGCAACCTCCACCTTCCAGGTTCTGGCGATTCTCCAGTGTCAGCCTCCCCAGTAGCTAGGACTACAGGCGCATGCTGCCATGCCTGGCTAATTCTTGTATTTTTTTAGTAGAGACGGGGTTTCACCATACTGGCCAGGTTGGTCTCAAACTCCTGACCTCATGATTTTCCTGCCTCATCCTTCCAAAGTGCTGGGATTACAGGTGTGAGTCACTGCGCCCAGCCTGCAATTGTGGAGCTTTTATTATGTGCCGGGTAAAACTTACCCCTCACTGAAATGGGTTTGTGTGATATTTATAAAAACTGCGTGAGGAAGGCATTGTCATTCTCATTTCTCTCATGAGGAAATTAGAGTATAGAAAGTTTAAGTACTTGCCTGTAGTTACTTAGCTAACAGATGACAGAGCTCAGACTCAAGTCCAGGCAGTTTATCTTCAGAGTCCACTCTGATCTTCAGGGTCCACTGCTGTTCACTAAACAAACTATTCTTATTGTCTAATTCAAACTCCTTGATAATTTGATATTCAGTTAAAAATAAGAAATAATAGTTGTGCCTGGAATTGACTGAACAAAGAGAAATATGATATGGTATTAATTAGACTGCCCATTCACCATGATCAGGATGTCACCATCTCTTTAATGAACTTCTTTGGTAACCATCTACTGCCTCAAAAACACACTTGTGGGCCATGGAGTCACAGACTCTTAGAATTATTACTCATATATATTGCCCCATATATTCAGGCATTCCACTCTTCGTTTCCCGACTCCCAGGCCCATATTTCACTAATGGTGAAAATGAGGTCCACAGAAAGAAATATACTAAATCATGACTTAAACTGACCTATGGGAGCTTCTATCAGCTAGAAGTATTATAGCTTCTTCCTGGGTCAAGAGTCATTTGCTGTGAGATCAAGTCCATATTCTGTGCCCTAATGAATTGTATCTGAAATCTCACACTCTTTGCTGTTTGGCCCACTGAGAACATCAAATCTTGGGTAGCTCAAAAGGCTGTTAGAGCCCTCCTTTTGATAGCATGTTTTCTTTTTTTTTTTTTTTTTTTTTTTTTTTT
>PVKV010022417.1:0-35409 GCA_004027835.1 Alouatta palliata
AATAAAAAGTATATATATATATATATATATATATATATATATATATATATATATAAAGAAGCTCAAGTGCTGAGTTGTGAGTTCCATTGTTTATTCAGAGCTGCTGGGAAGGTACGTTGAAGTCTGCTGCAGCAGAACTCATAAGCCCCCACTCCCACTTTTTTTTCTGCAGGTGCTCTGTCCCGGGGAATTAGGGCTTTATTTATGAGTTTCTGTTGTGCTGCTGTCTTTTTTTCAGGGCTACCCTGCCCAGCGAGGAGGCAGCCTAGTCACTGTCTGCCTGCAGAGGCTTTGCTGAGCTGATGTGGGCTCTGCCTAGCTGCTGTGTGAACTTCCCTGCAGTCCTGTTTATAAGGGTGTAGTTAGAACTGCCTCTGCAATGGTGGCCCACCTCTATAATGGTGGACTCTTTCTGTAATGGTGGGCTGCCTCAGCAATGGCAAACTACCTCCATAGTGGTGGACTGCCCCGGTAATGGGGGCACCCCTCCCCCACAGAGCTGGACCATCCTGGGTTCAGCTGTGCTTGCTGTGAAACTCTCAATCCAGAGTGTTTCCGATTGCTGTTTTTTTGTAGGGGTGGGACCAGCTGAGCCTGATCACGTGGCTCCCTGCTTCTGAGCCTTTTTATTTTTTAGTTGAATGGTCGACTGTCTCCCAGGTGTTCCAGTCACCTGTTGAAAAGGTGCCGGGATCTGTGTGATTTCCTGTGTGGCGACCCACTGCGCCAGCTGAAATAGCAGTGCTGAGATTCGTGGTGTTTTTTTTGTCCGGGAATCTCCTGGCCTTGCTCCCGGTTTCAGTCCCCCTTTTCTATCAGATGAATGGGCGACTCTGCCTTCCTGGAGCTCCAATCACCAGCTAAAACAGTGCCCAGACCCGTGTATTTTGTAGGGAGAACTGCCTCGCTGGGGTGCCGGCAAAATGGCTGCACCAGCCAAAACAGCAGCACCAGCCATAGCAGCCACGCTGGCCAAACCAGCTGCGCTGGTGACCCATGGGGTTCTCCCATCTGGGAATCTCCTGGTCTGTGGGCAATAAAGATCCATCTGGAAATGTGGCATCCACTCACCCTCTGTGCTTTCATTGGGAGCTGCAATCCTGAGCTGCTCATAATCAGCCATCTTGCATCCCTCTCCCCATTTTTTTCTTGATTAATTACTCTGGCTAGAACTTCCAGTACTATATTGAATAGGAGTGGTGAGACAGGGCATCCTTGTCTAGTGCCAGACTTCAAAGGGAATGCTTCCAGTTTTTGCCCATTCAGTATGATATTGGCTATTTGTTTGTCATAAATAGCTTTTATTATTTTGATATACGTTCCACCAATACCTAGTTTATTGAGGGTTTTTAGCATAAAGCACTGCTGAATTTTGTCAAAGGCCTTCTATGCATCAATTGAGATAATCATGTGGTTTTTGTCTTTGGTTCTGTTTATGTGGTGAATTATGTTTATAGACTTGTGTATGTTAAACAAGCCTTGCATCCCTGGGATGAATCCTACTTGATCATGGTGGATAAGCTTTTTGATGTGCTGTTTCAATCGGTTTGCCAGTATTTTATTGAAGATTTTTGCATCTATGTTCATCATGGAGATTGACCTGAAGTTTTCTTTTCTGACTGAGTCTCTGCCAGGTTTCGGTATCAGAATGATGTTGGTCTCCTAAAATGATTTGGGAAGGATTCCCTCTTTTTGGATTGTTTGGAATAGTTTCAGAAGGAATGGTACCAGCTCCTCTTTGTATGTCTGCTCAAATTCAGCTGTGAACCTGTCTGGACCTGGGCTTTTTTTGGTTGGTAGGCTATTAATTGCTACCTCAACTTCAGCCCTTGTTATTGGTCTGTACAAGGTTTCAACTTCTTCCTGGCTTAGTTTGGGAGAGTGCAAGTGTCCAGGAATTTATCCATTTCTTCCACATTTACTGGTTTATGTGCATAGAGTTGTCTGTGGTAATCTCTGATTGTAATTTGTACCTGTGGATCAGTTGTGATATCCCCTTTATCTTTTTTATTGCATCCATTTGATTTTTCTCCCTTTTCCTTTTTATTGACCTGGCTAGCAGTCTGTCTATTTTGTTAATATTTTGGAAAAAAAAAAAACAGCTCCTGGATTTATTGATATTTTGAAGGGCTTTTTGTGTCTCTATCTCCTTCAGTTCTTCTCTCATCTTAGTTATTTCTTGTCTTCTGCTAGCTTTTGAGTTTTTTTTTATCTTGCTGCTCTAGCTCTTTCAATTTTGATGATAGGGTGTCGATTTTAGATCTTTCCTCACTTCTCTGGTGGGCATTTACTGGTATAAATTTTCCTTTAGATACTGCTTTAAATGCGTCCTTGATATTCTGGTATGTTTTGTCTTCATTCTCGTTGGTTTTGAAGAATATTTTTTTTTCTGCCTTCATTTCATTGTTTATCCAGTCGACATTCAGGAGCCAGTTCAGTTCCCATGAAGTTATGTGGTTCTGAGTTATTTTCTTAATCCTGAGTTCTAACTTGATTGCACTGTGGTCTGAGAGACTGTTTGTTATGATTTCTGTTCTTTTGCATTTGCTGAGGAGTGATTTACTTCCAATTATGTAGTCAGTTTTAGAGTAGGTGTGATGTGGTGCTGAGAAGAATGTATACTCTGTGGATTTGGGGTGGAGATTTCTGTAGATGTCTATTAGGTCCACTTGATTCAGATCTGAGTTCAAGTCCTGGTTATCCTTGTGAATTTTCTGTGTTGTTGATCTAATATTGACAGTGGAGTGCTGAAGTCTCTCACTATTATTTTGTGGGAGTCTAAGTCTCTTTGTAGGTCATTAAGAACTTCCTTTATGTATCTGGGTGCTCCTGTATTGGGTGCGCATATATTTAGAATTGTTAATTCTTCTTGATGCATTGATCCTTCTACCATTAGGTAATGCCCTTTTTTGTCTCCTTTGATCTTTATTGGTTTAAAGTCTATTTTATCAGAAATTAGGATTGCAACTTCTGCTTTTCTTTGCTCTCCATTTGCTTCATAAATCTTCCTTCATCCTTTCATTGTTAGCTTATGTGTATCCTTGCACATGAGATGGGTTTCCTGAATACAGCACACTGATGGGTTTTGACTTTTTATCCAATTTGCCAGTCCGTGTCTTCTGATTGGGGCATTTAGTTCATTTTCATTTAAGGTTAATATTGTATTGTTGTGTGAATTTGACCCTGCCATTTTGATGCTAACTGGATGTTTTGCCCATTAGTTGACACATTTTATTCATTGTATCGATGGTCTTTACCATTTGGTACTCTTTTGGAGTGGCTGGTACGGTTTGTTCCTTTCCTTGTTTAGTGCTTATCTCAGGAGCTCTTGCAAGGCAGGCCTGGTGGTGATGAAATCTCTCAGCAATTTCTTGTCCATAAAGAATTTTCTTTCTCCTTTGCTTATGAAGCTTAGTTTGGCTGGATGAAATTCTAGGTTGAAAGTTCTTTAAGGATGTTGAATATTGGACCCCACTCTCTTCTGACTTCTAGGGTTTCCGCTGAGAGATCTGCTGTGAGTCTGATGGGCTTCCCTTTGTGGGTAACCCAACCTTTCTCTCTGGCTTCCCTTAGCATTTTTTTCTTCATTTCAACCCTGGTGAATCTGGCGATTATGTGCCTTGGGGTGCTCTTCTCGACGAATATCTTTGTGGTGTTATCTGTATTTCCTGATCTTGAATGTTGGCCTGCCTTGCTAGGTTGGGGAAGTTCTTCTGGATAATATCCTGAAGAGTGTTTTCCAGCTTGGATTCATGCTCTCCTTCACATTCAGGTACATCTATCAAATGTAGATTAAGTATTTTCACATAATCTTATATTTCTTTGAGGCTTTGTTCATTTATTTCAACTCTTTTTTCTCTATTCCAGCCTTCTCGTTTTATTTCATTGAGTTGATCTTCAATCTCTGATATCGTTTCTTCTGCTTGATTTGACTATTGAAACTCGTGTATGCTTCACAAAGTTCTTGTGCTGTGTTTTTGAGCTCAATCAAGTCGTTTATATTCTTCTCTAAGCTGTTTATTCTAGTTAGCATCTCATCTAACCTTTTTTCTGCATTCTTAGTTTCTTTTCACTGGGTTAACACATGTTCTTTCAGCTCTTAGAAGTTTGTTATTATCCACCTTCTGAAGCCTGTTTCTGTCAATTCATAAGATTCATTCTCCATCCATGTTTGATCCCTAGCTGGTGAGGAGTTGTGATCCCTTGGAGGAGGAGAGGCATTTTGGTTTTTGCTGTTTTCATCCTTTTTGTCCTGGTTTCTTCCCATCTCAGTGGTTTTTGTAGTTGATAACTTTTTGATGGGGTCTCTGGGTGGATGTCCTTTTTGTTTATGTTGAAGCTATTTCTTTCTGCTTTTTAGTTTTCCTTCTAAAGTCAGGTCCCTCTGCTACAGGACCACTGGAGGTCCACTCCAAGCCCTGCTCACCTGGAATTGCCTGTGGGGGCTGCGGAACAGCAAGGGTTGTCGTTGGTTTCTTCCTCTGTTATCTTCCTCCCTGAAGGGTACCTGCCAGGTGACGACTTGAGCTCTCCTTTATGAGGTGTCTCTTTGGGTATACAGGAGTTGGGGAGTTGCTTGAGGAAACAATGTGTTCCTTATAAGAGTTCAAGTGCTGTTCTGGGAGCTCTGCTGTTCTTTGCAGAGCTGCTGGGCAGGTAACTTTAAGTCAGCTGCAGCTGAACTCATAACCACATCTTTTCCCAGGTGCTCTGTCCTAGGAAGTTTGGGTTTATTTGTAAGTTCCTGTCATTCTCCTGCTTTTTTTCATAGATGATCTGCCCCACGTGGAGTAGTCTAGTCACAGTCTGCCAGCAGAGACATTGCTGAGATGCTGCAGGCTCTGTCCAGCTGCTGTGTGAACTGCCTCTGTAGTGGGGTATGTCCTTCCCTGCACTGAGCTGGACGGTGCTGGGTCCAGCTGCACTTGCTGTGAAACTCTCAATCCAGAGGATTTCAGATTGCTTGTTTTGTGGGAGTGTCACCCGCTGAGCCAGATCTCCTGGCTCCCTGTCTCAGCCCCTTCCCTTTCAGTTGAATGGACAGCTCTTTCTCCCACCCATTCCAGGTGCCAGTTGAAAAGGCTGCCCAGACTTGTGTGAGTTTCTGTGTGCCAATGCAGCACTGGCTGAAACCACCATGCTGAAAACTCATGGCATTTTTTGGCCATGGAATTTCCTGGTCTGTGGGCATTGAAAACTTGTTTGGAAATGAGATGAGCACTCACCCTCTGCACTGTTCTTGCTGGGAACTGCACTCTGGAGCTGTTTCTGTTCAGCCATCTTCGATCTCCCCCCCCATATCCCTCATCATATTTTTACCAAATAATTTTAGCATCCACAAATGACTCTTGATTGTATCCATTATTACTAGGCTGTTTGCTTAAGGGTAACTTTCATCATTTAAAAAATATTTATTGTTTTAAATTCTGTAAAAAAGAGCTGTTTCTTTCTTTCTATTTATTTATTTACCATTATTTGCTTTATTCATACTGAGTAATGGTGCCTGGATATTTATCTTATTCTTTCTCAGTATTTATTTTCTTACTTAAATTTCTTCAATTTTTTTGAAAAGTTCTTTAAGTTGACTACTATAAATTTTTTGGTATGTCTTCTTTTTTTTTTTTGCACTTTTTTAACTTGCTGGCAATATAAAATATTCCAGGCTTATCTTGTATATTCTTTTTCCTATTTCTGGGATCAACCATCTTTCCAAGGACTCATTTAAAAAATTATTATTATTATTTTCTTTAAATTGTAATTAAGGTTCTGGGGTACATGTAAAGATCATGCAGGATTGTTGCATAGGTATATACATGGCAAGGTGGTTTGCTGCCTTCATTCCCCCCATCAACTATGTCTGGTTTCTCCCCTCATTATCCCTTTCCAACCTCCTCACCCCTGCTGTCCCTCCCCTAACCCCCTACTGACTGCAGTGTGTGATGCTCTCCTCCATGTCTATGTGTTCTAATTGTTCAACTCCTCTTTATGAGTGATAATATATGGTGTTTTGTTTTCTGTTCTTGTGTCAGTTTGCTGAGAATGATGGTTTCCAGATTCATCCATGTCCCTATGAAGGACATGAATTCATCGTTTTTTATGGCTGCATAGTATTCCATGGTGTATATGTCTCACATTTTCTTTATCCAGTCTCTTTATGATGGACATTGGGATTGGTTCCAGGTCTTTGCTATTGTAAACAGTGCCACAATGAACATACATGTGCATGTGTCTTTATAATAGAACAATTTATAATTCTTTGGTATGTATCCAGTAATGGAATTGCTGGATCAAATGGTATTTCTATTTATAGGTCCTTGAGGAATTGCCACACTGTCTTCCACAATGGTTGAACTAATTTACACTCCCACCAACAGTGTAAAAGTGTTCCTATTTCTCCACATCCTCTCCAGCATCTGTTGTCTCCAGATTTTTTAATGATTGCCATTCTAACTGGTGTGAGATGGTATCTCAATGTAGTTTTGATTTGTATTTCTCTAATGACCAGTGATGATGAGAATTTTTTCATATGTTTGTTGTCCTCATATATGTCCTCTTTTGAAAAGTGTCTGTTCATATCCTTTGCCCACTTTTGAATGGGATTGTTTTTTTTCTTGTATATCTGTTTTAGTTCTTTGTATATTCTGGATATTAGTCCTTTGTCAGATGGGTAGATTGCAAAAATTTTTCCCATTCTGTTGGTTGTTGGCTCACTATGATGATTGTTTCCTTTGCTGTACAGAAACTCTGGAGTTTAATTAGATCCGATTTGTCTATTTTGGCTTTTGTTGCCCTTGCTATTGGTGTTTTAGCCATGAAGTCCTTGCCTATGCCTATGTCCTGAATGGTTTTGCCTAGGTTTTCTTCTAGGGTTTCTATGGTGTTAGGTCTTATGTTTAGATTTTTAATCCATCTGGATTTTAGTGTAAGGTGTCAGGAAGGGGTCCAGTTTCTGCTGTCTGCACATGGCTAGACAGTCATCCCAACACCATTTATTAAACAGGGAATCCTTTCCTCATTGCTTGTTTTTCTCAGGTTTGTCAAAGATCAGATAACTGTAAATGTGTGGTGTCGCTTCTTTGGCCTCTGTTCTGTTGCATTGGTCTATATCTCTGTTTTGGTAACAGTACTATGCTGTTTGGATTACTGTGGCCTTGTAGTATAGTTTGAAGTCAATCAGCGTGATGCCTCTGGCTTTCTTCTTTTTGTTTAGGACTGTTTTGGCTATGCAGGCTGTCTTTTGGTTCCATATGAAATTTGAAGTAGTTTTTTCTATTTTTGTGAAGACTGTCATAGGTAGCTTGATGGGGATAGTGTTGAATCTGTAAATTACTTTGGGCAGTATGGCCATTTTCATGATATTGATTCTTCCCAACCATGAGCATGGGATGTTTCTCCATCTGTTTGTGTCCTCTCTTATTTCATTGAGCAGTGGTTTGTAGTTCTCCTTGAAGAGGTCCTTTACATCTTTTGTTAGTTGTATTCCTAGGTATTTTATTCTCTTTGTAGCCATTGTGAATGGGAGTTCACTTTTGATTTGGCTCTCTGTCTTTTATTGGTGTATAGAAATGCTTGTGATTTTTGCACATTGATTTTGTATCCTGAGACTTTGTTGAAGTTACTTATCAGTTTCAGGAGATTTTGGGCTGAGATGATGGTGTCTTGTAAATATACAATCATGTCATCTGTGAATAGAGACAATATGACTTCCTCTCTTCCTATTTTAATACACTTTGTTTCTTTCTCTTGCCTGATTGCCCTGGCTAGAACTTCCAATACTATATTGAATAGGAGTGCTGAGAGATGGCATCCTTGTCTAGTGCCAGATTTCAAAGGGAATGCTTCCAGTTTTTGCCTGTTCAGTATGATACTGGCTGTGAGTTTGTCATAAATATATTTTATTATTTTGTGATATGTACCATCGATGCCTAGTTTATTGAGGGTTTTTAGCATAAAGGGCTGTTGAATTTTGTTGAATGCATTTTCTGCATCTATTGAGATAATCTTGTAGTTTTTGTCTTTGGTTCTGTTTATGTGATGGATTACAGTTATACACTTGCATATGTTGAACCAGCCTTGCATCACCAGGATGAAGCCTCCTTGATCATGATGAATAAGCTTTTTGATTTGCTGTTGCATTCCTTTTGCCAGTATTTTATTGAAGATTCTTGCATCACTGATCATCATGGATATTGGCCTGAAGTTTTCTTTTTCAGTTGCATCTCTGCCTGGTTTTGGTATTAGGATAATTTTGGTCTCACAAAATAAGTTGGGGAGGATTCCCTCTTTCTGTATTGTCTGGAATGGTTTCAGAAGGAATGGCACCAGCTCCTCTTTGTAAGTCTGGTAGAATTTGGCTGTAAACCTGTCTCGACCTGGGCCTTTTTTAGTTTGTAGGCTATTAATTGCTGCTTCAACTTCAGCTCTTGTTATTGGTCTATTCAGGGATTCAACTTCTTCCTGGTTTAGTCTTGGGAGAGTGCAAGTGTCCAGGAATTTATCCATTTCTTTCAGATTTATTGGTTTGTGTGCATAGAGTTGTTTGTAGTAATCTCTGATGGTAGTTTGTATTTCTGTGGAATTGGTGTTGATGTCTCCTTTATCATTTTTATTGCATCTATTTGATTCTTTCCTCTTTTTTTTTTAATTAGTCTGGATAGTGGTCTATCTGTTTTGTTGATCTTTTTAAAAAACCATCTCCTGGATTTGTTGAGTTTTTGAAGGGTTTTTATGTGTCTCTATCTCCTTCAGTTCTGCTCTGATCTTAGTTATTTCTTGTATTCTGCCAGTTTTTGAGTTTTTTGATCTTGCTCCTCTAACTCCTTCAATTTTGATGATAGGGTGTCGATTTTAGACCTTTCCTTGCTCTTTATGTGGGCATTTATTGCTATGAATTTCCCTCTAGACACTGCTTTGAATGTGTCCCATAGATTCTGGTATGTTGTGTCTTTGTTCTTGTTGGTTTCAAAGAGTATCTTTATTTCTGCCTTCATTTCATTATTTATTCTGTTTACATTCAGGAGCCAGTTGTTCATTTTCCATGAAGATGTGCAGTTTTGAGTTAGTTTCTTGATCCTGAGTTCTAATTTGATTGCACTGTGGTCTGAGAGACTGTTGTTATGATTTCTGTTCTTTTGCATTTTCTGAACAGTGGTTTACTTCCAATTATGTGGTCTATTTTAGAGTAGGTGAGATGTGGTGCTGAGAAGAATGTATATTCTGTGGATTTGGGGTGGAGAGTTCCGTAAATGTCTATTAAGTTCACTTGGTCCAGATCTGCATTCAAGTCCTGGATTTCCTCGTTGATTTTCTGTCTCTTTGATCTGTCTAATATTGACAATGGGGTGTTAAAGTCTCCCACTATTATTGTGCTGGAGTCTAAGTCTCTTTGTGGGTAATTAAGGACTTGCCTTATGTATCTAGGTGCTCCTGTATTGGGTGAGCATATGTTTAGGATCTTTAGCTTTTCTTGTTATATTGATCCTTTTACCATTATGTGATGCCCTTCTTTCTCTCTTGATTTTTGTTGGTTTAATGTGTGTTTTATCAGAGACTAAGATTGCGATTCCTGCTTTTTTTTTTTCTCTCCGTTTGCTTGGTAGATCTTTCTCTATCCCTTTATTTTGAGTCTATGTGTGTCTTTGCACATGAGATGGGTTTCCTGAATACAGCACATTGATGTTTCTTGCCTTTTTATCCAATTTGCCAGTCTGCGTCTTCTGATTGGGGCATTTAGCCCATTTACATTTAATGTTAATATTGTTATGTGTTAATTTGATCCTGCCATTTGGTGATTTTGCCCTTTGGTTGGTGTAATTTTTTCATTGCATCATTGGTCTTTACCATTTGGTTCTTTTTTTGCAGTGGCTGGTACTGGTTTTTCCTTTCTGTGTTTAGTGCTTCCTTCAGGAGCTCTTGCAGGGCAGTTCTGGTAGTGACAAATTCCCTCAGCAATTGCTTGTCCATAAAGAATTTCATTTCTCCTTCACTTATGAAGCTTAGTTTGGCTGGATATTAAATTCTAGGTTAAAAGTTCATTTCTTTAAGGATGTTGACTATTGGCCCCCACTCTCTTCTGGGTTGTAGGGTTTCTGCCAAGAGATCCACTGTGAATCTGATGTGCTTCCCTTTGTGAGTAACCTCACCTTTCTCTCTGGCTTCCCTTAGTATTTTTTCCTTCGTTTCAACCCTGGTGAACCTGACGATTATGTGCCTTGGGGTTGTTCTTCTATGGGAGTATCATTGTGGTATTCTCTGTATTTCCTATATTTGAATGTTGGCCTGCCTTGCTAGGTTGGGGATGTTCTTCTGGATAATACCCTGAAGAGTGTTTTCCAGCTTGGATTCATTCTCCCCGTCATCTTCTGGTACACCAATCAGGCATAGATTAGGTCTTTCCATGTAATCCCATATTTCTTGAAGGGTTTGTTCATTTCTTTTCACTCTTTGTTCTCTTTTCTTGCCTTCTCATTTTATTTCATTGATTTGACCTTCAATCTCTGATATCCTTTCTTCTGCTTGATTTATTCAGCTATTGAAACCTGTGTATGCTTCATGAAGTTCTTGTGCCATGTTTTTCAGCTCCATCAAGTCATTTATGTTCTTCTCTAAGATGATTATTCTAGTTAGCATTTCATCTAACCTTCTTTCAAGGTTTTTGGTTTCTTTGCATTGGGATAGAAGATGTTCCTTTAACTTGGAGAAGTTTGTTATTACCCACTTTCTGAAGCCTGCTTCTGTCATTTCTTCAAATTCATTCTCAATCCAGCTTTGTTCCCTTGCTGGTGAGGAGTTGTGAATTCATGGTGGGGGAGAGACACTCTGTTTTTTTTTTTTTTTTGAGACAGAGTCTCGCTCTGTCGCCAGGCACCAGGCTGCAGTGCAGTGGTACAGTCTTGGCTCACTGCAATCTCCACCTCCCACGTTGAAGCAATTCTCCTGCCTCAGCCTCCCGAGTATAGCTGGGACTACAGGCACGTGCCACCATACCCAGCTAGTTTTTTTGTATTTTTAGTAGAGATGGGGTTTCACTATGTTGGCCAGGATGGTCTTGCTTTCTTGTTTTTGATGGTTTCTTTCTTCTTGCACTGGTTTCTCCCCATCTCTTGCATTTATATAGTTTTGATCTCAGCTAGCTCCTGGAGGAGGCAGCCTTTCCTTTGTCTGCCTGCAGAGGTGCTGCTGGGCTGCCACAGATTCAGTGGAGCTGCTGCATCTTTTATTTACTTGGGAAAATTAGGCTGGTTTCTACAATAGAGGCTTCCCTTCTGTACACCTAGCTGGAGCATTCCTGGTCACTCTCTAACTGGTGTTCTGGGTGCCTAACTCTGGAGTGAGAGTTTTTTGGCCTGCCGTGCCTTGTGCAGTTGTGGGGGGACCCATCCTGCTGTTCGGGCTGTTTCCCTGTGTTTCTTTCTCCTTCTTACTGGGGGGCAGGCTACAGCCCACTGGCTTTTTGGCTTTCTCAGTGTCAGCCAGTCCTTCCACCTAGATCTATGCTGGCAGCCCCAGGGCCAAAGTTGCTGTTTTGCTGTGTTCAGGCCGCTTGCTAAGGCTTTTCAGCCTGGTGAAGATCTCCTGTTCTGTGGGTTGTAGAGGGCTTGGGTAGAGCGATGTGTCTGAACTGAAGTCCCAGAGAGGGAGATTCCCTGGTTCTCTGGTTGGTTGCGTGCTCCTCCTGGGTGGGGCAGTGCCCTACCATGCTGCAACTTGCCCTATTTGGTTTATTTGCACTGTCTGACCAGACCCACAAAATGAACCTGGTACCTCTTTTGGAATTGTGGAGACCACTCGGCTTCTGCATCTCTCTCGCTGGGAGCTGCTTTCCGGAGCTGCCTCTTATTCGGCCATCTTGGGATTCCCTATTTTATTTTATTATTATTATTTTTTTAAGTTCAGACTCAATGGTTGAACTAATTTACACTCCCACCAACAGTGTAAAAGTGTTCCTATTTCTCCACATTGTCTCCAGCATCTGTTGTCTCAAGGTATTTTCTTAATATTGCTCTGGATCATGCAATTAATAATTTATAAAAATCAAGTCAGATTAATAGCAATTTAATTTCCATAGCACACAAAACATTTGATTCCATACAGCTCCATTCTCTTCTGCTTCTTTGTGTTTTGTTGCCACACAAATTACATCTTTATACATTGTGTGCTTATCAATACAGATTTATAATTATTGAATTATGCATTTGTATTTTGAATCATATGAGAGAGGAAATCGCAAACAAATTGCATTTACCTTTACTGGAGTTCTTCATTACTTCATGTAGATTTGAGTTACTATCTAGTGTCCTTTCATCTCAACCTGCAGGACTACTTTTATAATTTCACATAGGACAGGTCTGGTAATGACAACTTCTCTCAGTTTTCAAAATCTGAGACTGTTTTAATTTCTAGTTCATTTATGAAGAGTAGTTTTACTGGCTTTAGAATTGCTCATTGACAGTATTTTTCTTTTTCTACTTTGAATATGTCATCCCATTGCCTCCTAACTCTGTGATGTTTCATGAGAAATTAGTGCTTATTCTTATTAAGAATCTTTTGTACGTGATAAGTCACTTCACTCTTTTTGTCCTCAAGTTTCTTTTTTTTTTTGGCAGTTTGATTACAATGCTTCTATGTATGAATCTCTTTGAATTTATTTTACTTTAAGTTTGTTGAGCTTTGTGAAAGTGTAGATTTACATTTCTTTCACTAAATTTAGGAGGTTTTCAGCTAGTATTTCTTTAAATATGCCTTCTGTTTCTTTTATTCTATCCTCTCCTGAAAATTCCCTTATATGTGTTTAGTACACTGGATGGTGTCCCACAGGTTTCTGAAGCTCTGTTCATTTTTCTTAATTCTTTTTAATTCATGTTCCTTATACTGGATAATTTCACCCCATCTTTAAATTTACTGATTCTTTCTTTTGCCTTCTCAAATTTGTTATTGAGGCCATCTACTAAAATTTTTATTTCTATGATTATATTTATCAATTACTGAATTTTTTTAAACATTCCATCTCATTACTGATGTTTTATATGTGGTGAGATATCATTCTCATACATTCCTTTGATTCTTTTGACATGGTTTCCTTTAGTTCTTTGAATAAGTTTTAAATTGTTTGTCTAATATATTCACCTAGTAAGTCCAGTATTTAGTATATGCAGTCTACAAGAGGCAGTTTAGATTATAAAAATGAATAGGTTATAAAAGAGGGTGGAAAAAAGTACACCATGTAAAAAACCATGACAAAAGAGCTGGGACAGCTCTACTACTGCTGGACAAAGTAGACCTTGAGAAAAATAGTGTTACTAGAAATAAAGAGGCATATTCTATATTGATAAAATTTCAATTTGTCAGAAAGATATAACAATTATAAACATATATACAATTAACAACACATCCCCAAATACATAAAACACACACACACACACAAACAGAATTGAAGGGACAACTAAACAAATCATTAATCATAGTTCAAGATTTCAACACTCTATTATTAATCATTGATAGAACAACTAGTTAGAAAATCAACAAGGATACAGAGGCTGAAACATTATCAACTTGATCTACTTGACAACAACAAATGAATTATATACATGTTTTTAAGACACACATGGGACATTCTCCAGGACAGTCTACATAGGAGGCCACAAACAAATTATCAATACATTTAAAAGAATTGAACTAATATAGTGTATGTATTACAACCACAATGGAATTAAATTAGGACTCACCAACATTGGAAACTTCAGGAATCCACAAATAGCAGGTAAAAGAAAAAAATTACAGGGGAAATTAAAAAGAATTATGCATGAAATTAAAAGTAAACCATAACATGCCAACATTTATAAGATGGGGATAAAGCAGTGTTTAGAGGAAAATCCATAGCTGTAAATGCCTATATTGGAAAAGAAAATACCTCTAATCACTAATTCAACTTTCCATGGTAGAAAAAATAAGAAAAAGAAAGAAAACTAACCTCAAAGCAAGCAGAAGGAAGGAAATAATAAAGATGAGAGCAAGAGTAGATGGAATAGAAAATAAAACACAATAGAGAAAAGTAATAAAACAAAAAGTTGAATTGCAGAAAATAACAAGACAATTGACAAATCTTTAGCTAGTCTTTCCAAAAAAAAAAAAAATCCTTAAATTTCTAAAATCAGAAAAGGAATTGGGCACATCGCTACCAATTCTATAAAAATTTAAAGGATTGTAAAGAAATCTTATGAACAACTTTATGCTAACATATTAGACAACTTTGATGAAATGGAAAAATTTCTAGAAGCACTAACTACCAAAACTGACTCAAGAGGAAATAGAAAATCTGAATAAACTTACAAGAAGTAAAGACATTAAAATTGTCATTGCAAATCTTCCCACAGAAAAAAGCCCAGGCCCAGATGTCTCCACTGGTGAATTCTACCAAACATTTAAAGAAAGAAAGAATACAGTTCTACACAAACTCTTCCAAACATAGATCAGAAAGGATCACTTTCCAATGCATTGCATAAGGAATGATGAAAATGTTGTAAAATCAGACCCTAGCGAGTACGTACTTTTATACTTAAGGAAGGTAAGAGACACAGGGCCCCATTTGTGATCCTTTGGGAGTGTGAGAAACACATATTTCCTGTACCCATGCTACCATTTGGAAGGACTTCTCTGACCAGCATCAGCCACAGGTGACTTTGCTGAATAGGGCATTCAGAAAAAGGGGCTTAACATGGCATTTGAAGGGCTTTTCCTCCTTTCTCTCTAGAATCTGACTGTCTGCATAGAGGAGACATACTCATAGGTTCTCTCCACTAGGTGAAAAGCTTCAGGAGACAGGTCTTGACCATGGATGACTGTGCCTATTATTTTGAGGAATAAATTCAATTCTTGGGGAGAATAATATCTAAGCAAGTGCCCTGGGGTCACAAACTGCTTCCCAGGTCATTATGGGAGGGAGTAATAAAGATACTATGTTATTGGGCATTGTTTTGACTTAATTCTCAATTTATCTCTCAGTTGATTAGGAGAGATGTAATCAAAATGCATTAATTGATTGACTTATTGATTGAAATCAGTGGAAAAGGAGACATGTCTTTTCTTACCTCATAAAAGCAAGCCAAGGTCAGGCGCAGTGGCTCATGCCCACAATCCCAACACTTTGGGAGGTCAAGGCAGGCAGAACACCTGAGGTTGGGAGTTCGAGACCAGCCTGGCCAACATAGAGAAACTCTGTCTCTACTAAAAGTATAAAATTAGCCAGATGTGGTGGTGCATGCCTGTAATCCCAGCTACTCGGGAGACTGAGACAGTAGAATCGCTTGAACCCGGGAGGTGGAGGTTGTGGTGAGCCCAGATCGTGCCATTGCACTCCAGCCTGGGCAACAAGAGAGAAATTCCGTCTCAAAAAAAAAAAAAAAAAATTAACAACAACAACAAAAAAGCAAGTCGGTTATGGGGTAAACCAGGGCGAATAATGTCAGTTCCAACAAAGCACAGCCATATTTCCCTACGCTTGGAGAATCCAGTAGAAGATTCTGAGAGAGATTTACAAGATTGATTGTAATATCTTTTGCAAATAAAATGCAATTCAGTTCACAGCAAAATGAAAGAAGTACATTCAAGTTCCTGGTATGCTCAAGCTTATTGACAAAATGCCCACCAGAGTTCCCTCTTCTGCCTGTCTCAGATGGGCTGGGCTACACTGCATGTCAGTGTAGGAGATTCACACAGGGAGGCAGCTGACAACTTCTCTGAAAGATCCTTCTTTTTTTTCGGGGGAGCTATTGTTCAGGATGGAGTAACTAAGAGAGTCAGATTTGATGAGGTAGACCAAGAGATGCTGAGATACAATGTTTCAGATAAATGCCTGGGCCCTGATAAGAAACTTGCCCCAGTACAGGAAGACCCAACAGACACAGGGAAATTGATAACCCCTTGTCAGGACCCAGTTCAAATCAGATGGTGTTAGAATGCTTCCCGACCTGTGGGCAGAACTTTCATCTCTTGGGACATTGGCCTCTGTGGCACCAATTCTATCCAAGACTTCTCAGGTATGAGAAAAGATCTCTCTACTTTCTTTCATTTTCAAACCGTTTTAACTCAGAGACATATTTTCCTGGAATTTGAAACCTCATGATTTTTTACTGGGAAAGGTGCATTTCTCAGTAAAATTAGGACAGGACAGAAACCACGTTCCCGAAGAAAGCAGGGTTTGGGGTTCCAGGATACCTCCAACAGGTGAGCCACTACTGTGCTCTGGTCCCTGGTTCACGGATCTTGATCTGTGTAAATGGGCAGAGGGTATGTTATTTTGTTAAAGGTAGGATTTGAGCCACTGTGTTACTGAGGTGTGGTCTATGACTTTTGGGAAAATCTTTTTTGGATCTTTTGATTTCACAGTTTCTATATTCATATTTAGTTCTTATCTAACACAAGGAATGAAGTTCTGATGTGATGCATGCTACCATGTGAATAAGTGATGAAAACATGAGGCTAAGTGAAAGAAACAGACAAAAAGATCACAGAGCGTCTGATTCTACTCATAAGACATGTCCAGAATAGGTGACTGTGCAGAAATGGAAAGTAGATGGAGTTGCCAAGATCTGGGAGGAGGAAGAAAAGGGGAGTAACTGCTAACAGGTACAGGGCTTTCTTATGGAAGTATGTAATTATTTTGGAACTAGATAGAGGTGGTGGTTGCATAACATTGTGAACATGCTAAATGAGACAGAACTGCGGACTTTAAACTGATTAATTTGTATTATGTAAATTTCATCTCAAGTAAAGATTAAGTGGGGAGAATGGACTCTCACCTCATAACCAGAGCAACTACTTCAATACCAATGCAAAGGTTACTTGGCTATTTTGGCTGCACCAACCTGAACACTTCCATCAGAGCTAGCTCCCTGAATCCCAGGATCCAACCTGTTTTTCGTATATGCTTGGGGAGCCTGGCTCATGACCTGACTTGGAAATGACATTACCAGGTGCTGGGATCTTTCTGTGTCCAGTGCTGGGGCCGCAGCAGGCAGTGCGGCCTTCCCACCCCGGGAGGGGTGTGTCCTCCTCATTTGCGATGAGAAAGAAAGTGCTGCTTAGTCTCTGGCCTCACTAGTGGTCTCTGAGTTGAGCTGGGTCTCAGTGAGCCCAGGGATGGGAAGCCTGGCTCTGTCCCTGAAGCCTCATGCTGCCTCCAAAATGGACATTTTCTCTTTGCTGAAGGGGAAGTCATCTCTTTTCCTGAAACTCTTTTATCTATAAATCTCTTCTTGTTGGGGACCAGAGCTCAACCACTCCTGCTTGGTACCCTGGTGGCCAGGGGTGGGCCACGGAGTCCTGTTTGCAGCTTCTCTTCTGTCAGCATCACAAGTTCTGACACCCTAACCCAGGCAGAGAAGCACAAGTCACCCTGATGTTTTCAAGGACACCAATGTTACCAAGTCCCAAGACTCATCCTATGACCAGATTAGATCTGAGCCAGATCTGCAGTCCTCCCCCGGCCTCAGATAAGAGAGTCTAGGCAATAAGCACAGAGGAAGATGGACTGGGGCCGGACCCATCCATTTTAACTGAGCCACTGCTGAAGGGAACTCCATCATCCTGGCAAGGAGGGAAGATTTAAACACTGGGTTCACTTGGCGCTGGTCCCTAGCATTCTCCTGAAACCCCAAGATGCACTAATATGTGACTGCAGATCACAAGGTTGCCTGTGGAATATTTCCAGGCATCTCACAGGCATCTCATCAGTTTGTGGAACAAGTTGTTCTAGAAGATTCTGTGATTCAGAAGTGGAGTTTCAGCAGCTCAGAGTTGTATGAACAAGTAGATCTCACTGTTCTGAGACTTTTCACAATTCTGTCTCTAAAGTTTCATCATAAATGTGATCTTCAGTTCAGGCTCCCATGACAGAGATCACCGACTGAGTGGGTTGAACAACAGAAGTTTATTCTCTCAGTTCTAGGAGGATGGAAGTCTGAGATCAGAAGATCGGTAGGGTCATTTCTTTCCAAAGCCTCTCTCCTTGGCTTGTAGATGGCTGCCTTCTCCCTGTGTCCTCACATGGTCATCCCTCTGTGGGTGTCTGTGTTCTAATCTCCTCTACTTATAAAGGCACTAGTCCTATTGGATTAGGGCCTACCCTAATCTGAGTCATCTAAACACAATTACCCTTTTAATGTCCCTGTCTCCAAATTCAGCCACATTCTCAGGTACTGGGATAGTTCAACATATAAATTTCAAAGAATACAAATCATCCCATAGCAACAGCCCTTAGATAAGGATACTGAGGCAGAAAAGAGTCAGCTACTATGAGAAAGAGTTGAGATTTGTGCCCAAGAGGTCAGCTCTCACAGTCTCAGCATGAACTCTTCAGACCATTGGGTTTGATAAAGCTGTGGGATTCCAGAAGGGATATTGACCTTCTCCTGTTTAACTTTCAAGTTGGGTGACCAACCACCTTGGTTTTCCTAGGTCTATGAGGATTTTCAGGACAAGCGATGTTCAGAGCTAAAACTGGAAAAGTCCCAGGCAAAGCAGGGTAAGTTGTTCACCCTCCCTGCATGATTCTACATAGGAAGACCTGTGATTGGTAATGTGGAGCTGAGTGCCTGCTCCTGTTGTGGATGTAGCCCAGGGTTCAGGTGCTTGTCTCCCTGGGAAACAAGATGCCTCTCTCTCTTTTTTTTTTAAATCAGTTTGTGGCTTTGTTCCAGAAGCTTCTATGATTCAGAAGCAAAGCTTGCTTCCATGAAGAGGTCACCAGCACTTCCCCAAGTGTAAATGCATATAAAACTCTCCATAGGCACCCTACCCAAGTGACTCCTCTGTGTCTACCCCTGTTCCAGGAGCTGAAGAAATTAGTGAACAACATTGTGAAAAGAATAAAAACCCAATAAATCTTCCATTCCCACAGAGGGATTTCTGCTAGAGCAAGTAAGTACATTGCATAGACACTCAGCATGGGTTGAACAAAATGTTACTAGAATGATCAGCAGAACCTTCTCTGGAAGGTGATCCTGGGGCAAAGATTAGAAAGAGGAGACAAAGCTCACAGATATGCAGAGGCCCTTCCAGGCAGCAGAACAGCATAAGATCCTACCAGGAGGCCCTTGTGCTGAAAGAGAGGAATTGAGGGGAGGTGAGCAGGAGAGAGGTTGGGTAGACCTTCCCTAGGGCACTGAAAAGCAACTGCCCCATCCAGGACTCAGAATCTCAGAACCTTAGGGTAGAGGAGTTGCCTGGTGCCTCCACCAAAACCATGCCATGAAAACTGTGTCAGTGAGAGAGTTGGAGAACAAAAGTAAAGAAATTCACCTTTTACCTTATGGAGCACCTGGGTGCATGTATACACACCTGGTATTGGGCACAGCATTAAGAATACCTGAACAAGGTGGAGAGAGCGATGGGGGCAAGCAGGATAGGGATATCCTTCAGTGGAGGATACAGGAGGGATGGATTTCCTGCAGGAGACACATTTCTCTCCCTGACTTTGCTCTGTGAGATTCCCACCAATTTTGGGATGCCCAGAAGGACCCTCTTGGAAAGCCCATCCAGGGCAGAGGGCAACCCTGACTCTTCTTCCTAGACCTGGTAAGTTACCAACCTTTGTTTTTGCAGGGTGTGCCCAGGCAGCAAATTCAGCCCACCATGACCCAGATTCTCTCAATGTTCTCTGGGAAGCTGGATTGAGACAACGGGACAGAGACCCCAGGACACGTGAACATGAGCCATACAAGAAGCGAGCGGTTGGTGGGTGAACAGGTGGTCTTCATCGTGACAGTGCTGGTGGCTCTTTGTGGGCTGGTGGGCAATGCTGTGGTCTGCTGGATCCTCTGCTTCCAGGTCAGGAGCAACCCCTACATAGCCTACATCCTTAACTTGGCTGCTGCTGATATGGTCAACCTCTCCAGTGTAGCGGTGATGCTGTTGGAGAAAATCCTCATGCTGTATCACCAGGTGACATTGCAGATGACCATGTTTCTGGAGCCTGTCTCTCATTTCTTTGACACAGTGGGTCTCTGTCTCCTGGTGCCATGAATATTGAGAGCTTTCTGTGTGTCCTTTGTTCTACACAGTGCTGCAATTGTCCAAAGCACACCTCTGCCGTGATGAGTGCTCTGAGCTGGGCCCTTGCCCTTTCTTTGCATGCAGTTAGCCAGGTCTGTGAGTACTGGGAGAAAGTCTTGGAATGTGGCCAATTTCATGCAGGCTTTATAATATTTCACATGGTCATGTGTCTTGTGATGGGCATGTCCAGTCTGACTTTGACCATCAGGAGCCTGTGCTGCCTGAAGAAGTGTTCACCCATCTGGATATACCACGTTGTCTGCTTTGTGGTCATCAGCTTCTTCGTTTGGGTCCTGCCCTTAGTTGTCCTTGTGTACCTGCCAGGAGAAGAATACTTGACCTTTGCCTTTGACCTCCTGTTGCTGCTGTCCATGGTGGTCAGTATGGCTCAACCACTTGTCTACTTCTTTGCTGGGTATCTTAGAAGGAAGAGGCATACTGAGTCCTTAAAGATTGTTCTCCCAAGGGCCTTGTTGAGTGAGATGGAAGGTAGAGGAAATGAGGGGTCTCAGGCAAGGAAACAGCAGGTTACCAGTACTGAGCTCCTCCCACTTGGGGAAGCTGTTCCCCAGGACTGACCATGATGCCCTGTATTGGTTTGTTCTCACACTGCTATAAAGAAATATCCAAGACTGGGTAGTTTATAAGGAAATTAGGATTAATTGGCTCACAGTTTGAAAGGCTGTACAGGAAGCATGGCTGGGTAGGCCTCAGGAAACTTACAGTCGTGGTGGAAGGTGAAGAGAAAGCAGGCTCCATGGCAGGAGGAGGAGGAAGAGAGCAAGGGGACAGGTGCTATACACTTTGAAACAATCAGATCTTGTGAGCATGCACTCGTTATTATGAGAGCAGCACTGAGGGGGAAATCTGCTTTCATGATTCAATCCCCTTCAATTAGGCCTGACCTCCACACTGGAAATGACAAATGGACATGAGATTTGGGTGGGGAACACAGATCCAAACCATATCATGCCCTGTGGAGTCTGCCCCTTAAGGAGGTACTTGAGTCCTGGCAGCCATAAGACTCCGAATAGGGCAGGAAGTCAAGTGGTGGTAACAACTATGACTAGAGCAAATGTTCACTGATGATTCCCTTTACCTTGGCACTGGTCTATTACTTTGTAAATATAAAACCAGGTATTTTTAACAATTCTCTGTATAGATAACATTATCATTATCCTGCTTCAGCCTAAGCCAAAAGACCACTTGGCTCACTTAGCCAGTGGTTATCGAATGACCCCAGCACATTATAACAAGCATAGTCCTTCACCATCACTCTGCTCCTTGGTGATCAGTCACACCTGGACTCTTGTGAATCTGTCTCTGGGTCCTCTGCTCTATTCTATGTCTATTTTTTTTTTGAGACAGAGTTTCGCTCTTGTTACCCAGGCTGGAGTGCAATGGCACGATCTCGGCCTACTGCAACCTCCGCCTCCTGGGTTCAAGCAATTCTCCTGCCTCAGCCTCCCAAGTAGCTGGGATTACAGGCACATGCCACCATGCCCAGCTAATTTTTGTATTTTTAGTCGAGATGGGGTTTCACCATGTTGACCAGGATGGTCTCGATCTCTTGACCTTGTGATCCACCCGCCTCGGCCTTCCAAAGTGTCTATCACTTCCAAAGTGTCTATCATCACCAGGAGATGTGCAGATTGAGAAATGGTAAAGGACATCCATCCAGCAGGAGAACAATGACTACAGATGGAAATCTGAGTGTACTAAAGGAAGGAGCCCTTTGCACTGCTGGACTCTCCACAGGATCCTGAATAGAAGTAGTGAGAGCTGACATCCTTGCCTTGTTCCTCATCTGGGGTGAAAGCATCCAGTCTTTCATCATTAGGAATAATGTCTACCACAATAGTCTCTAAACATTCCAAAGAACTATGAGCTGGACCTAAACTCCCTTGGAATCTGAACAAAGGAATATTAAATTGCCATTTGAAAACTGACCAGCTAATCCGGACCTCAGAGATCAGCCAGTGTCCCAAAGCCATTTCAAGTACATAAATTGTATTGTGACAACAGCTAAATAAATTTGAACATTAAGTGTAATTTTACCACTTTTCCTCTTTATAAGCATATTTGTAAACTCAAAGCTGAGCAGAAGTGACTTTACTTTCTCAAGTTTGATACTGACTTAACTGTTCCCTTATCGCTCACTCTTCCCCTTCTCTTTCCTAAAGCAATGGTGCACAACTTAGGTTATTTTTGCTTCTGAACTTCAATAAAAACATAATGCCATGGATTTTTTTCTTTTGCAAGACACCTGTTTATCACCTTGTTTAAATGTAAATGTCCTCAATTTCCTTTTATAATTTTGAAAAAAAGAATAATGTTCACTAAATATCAACTATAAAGTTTGTGTAGGTGCCTTTTATCAGTTTAAGAAATTCACTTCTATTCTTAGTTTTTAGGAATAGAAATAGGCTGGAAGTTTTTTATAAGGTTGTTGGATTTTGTCTAATACTTTTTCCAAATGTACTGAAATAATGATGTGCCTTTGTCTTTTAATCTATTAATATGATGAGTTATACTTGTCTGTTTTTAATGTTGAAGCAGCCTTGCATTCCTGGGATAAATTTCACTTGGTCATTCTGTGCGTATCTTTATATTTGTGTTGCATATGTGTATTTGTGTTGGATATGTATATATGCACAGGGGTACACGTTTCTGTGTGTGGAAATGAAGTGGACCTAAAATAGAAAAACAAAAAAAAAAAGATAAAAAAGAAGAATCAAGTAAGAGGGGTTACAGTACCTAACTTCAAGACTTATTGTAAAGGTTCAGAAATTTGGACAGTATGGTATTGGTAAGAGGCTAGAAAAATAGATCAATAGGACAGAATAGAGAGTCCAGAATAGATCCTCACATATGTGTGCAATTGGTTTTCAAAAGATGTACAACAAATTCAGTGGAGAAAAGAAAATCTTAGCAACAAATACTGTAAGAACAATTAGATATGCATATTAAAAACTTCACACATGGCATCATTATTCAAAATGTATCATAAACCAAAATGTAAGGCCTAAAACTTTAAAATTTGGGTAAGGAAAAAGGTGGATATCTGTGATTTTGGATTAGAGAAATATTTCTTAGATAAATACCAAAAGCATGATGCATAAAAGGAAAAAAATAATTGAACTTCATAAAAATGATATGTGCACTCTGAAAGATCCTGTGGGGAGAATGAAAAGACAAGCCCCAGGCTGGAGGAAGCATTTGTAAATCTTACCTCTGATGGACTCTTATGCAGGATCCTATCAAAAGCTCTGGGGAGTGGACTCCTCATGGCCTTCAGGAGTCAAAGGGGTGCTGTGCTCAGGGCAGAAATGGGAGATGCCTCCCACCTTGTCATTCATGTCCTCTGAGCAGTGGTGTTCAAAGTCCCTTACCAATACCCCTTCCTGAGTCTACAGATCCTTCTTTCCCCACATCTACACTGACAGGCCAAGCCCTAGGGGTCTTCCTGGGACAGGCCTCTCCTCCAGGGCACAAGGAGGGACAGTTGGTCTCAGGCTCTGGGTGGCCAACTTCATGCTCACTCTTTCAAAGTCCACTGGGCCTGTCTGACAGGATATAGTGAGGTTGTCTGGCACCTCCTGGACATGCTATCTGGGCCTATTCCTGAGCTGCAGCCAGAGAAATGGAGGGATGTTTGTCAGACCAGGTACCCTGTTCTGCTGGGTCTCATGGGGCCCTTCCCACAGAGCCTGGGTGTAGACACACAGTACAGAGGCCACAGAATGGCCAGCCCAGAACCTGTGAAGTGTGCTGGGGACCACACAAGGGCTGTCTCCAGACAGCCAGGAGAAACCTTGCTAGTTTCTTGGTACCTCATTTCTTATTTATTGAGACAGGGTCTTGCTCTCTTGCCCAGGCTGCAGTGCAATGGTGCAATCTCAGGTCACTGCAGTCTCCACTTTTCCACCCCCAGGCTCAAGTCATTCTCCCACCTCAGCCCCATGAGTAGCTGGAATTACAGGTGCATGCCACCACACCTGGATAATTTTTTTTGTTTTGGTAGATAGAGATGGGCTTTTGCCATGTTGTCTAGGCTGGTCTTGAACTTCTGGGCTCAGGCAACCCACCCTTCTTGGCCTCCCAAAATGCTGGGATTACAGGCATGAGCCACTGCACCTGGCTGTTACCTTATTTCTTGCCAGTTACCTTAACCCCATGAAAAACTCCCTTCATTCAAAATCAGTAAGAGGAGAAAGATGGTAAAAGAATCAATGGAAAGAAAATAGAATATAACTTCTGTTCATATAACTTATGTTTCATTGGAAAGAAAAGCCTAAAGGCATCCATTGATTTCTATTGCTCTGAGGGCTCGAGGATGCCATCACACAGTGCAATAACTACCGGCAGAGGCCATGCTTGATTACAGCAGACACTAGTGAGGACATAGCCGGGATCTTCTGGGGTTATGGGCATGGATTTAGAGCAGAACTGAGTAAACGGTTGCACAGGAACATACACACATACACATGCACGCACATGCACATATGCACACAGAGGGAGACATACTTCTGCACTGTTCTAGACTGCTCCGGGGCATCAGTCCTGGGCTGCACAGATAAACCACTCCCCATCCACTCTGACTCCACAAGGCTTCCCTGACCCCGCTAGTCACCTGGCTTGTTCTCAGTGGTGTCCTTTGTGTCCCTTCTTAGCACAGGCTTGGGACCTGGGATTTCCAGATTCTGAGAGGAGATGAGATGGAAAGAAAGATGAGGGAAGCAAGGAAGAGAAAGAGGAAGAGAGGGATGGAGAGATGGAGGGAGGGAGGGAAGGAGGGAAGAAAGGAAGGGCCGCCTGAGACCAGTTACCCAAGGACGGTAGACACAGGTGACAGCAGACCTTCAAGGATGCTTTGTATGGACTGTCATGAATGTCCAATGTCATTGGAACTCCAACCTTTGCTCCCTTTCCAGTCCTCTGGGGGTCCCTGTCAGCTGCAGGTTGAATCACAGTGAATTATTGGTCTTAACCCTGGCATCTGTCTGATAGTGGGAGGCTGCTGTGCAGTGTGGCCTCACAGTTCCGTGGGAAACTTGGTCATTCTGGTCCTTGGCCTTGCTGTGGCCTTTGGGATAAGGAGGCTATGAGAGGCTGACCGGGGTCTGGGTTGTGCCGCCCTCATTCCCCATCCACCCCAGCATGTCCAGAGTTTCCTGCTGAGTGCTCTGGCAACTCAAAAACAGGTCATAACAACAGACTTTATTGTGCTTTAATAAAAGTAAGTGGGGGCTTTGAGGCCAAGGAAGAGGTCATTTTCCCCAAGAAGAGGCTTTCTTAGGCATTGTTGAATCTACGCTGGAAGCTCTGGTCCCACCTTGGAGCTTCCTGTGGTGGGTAGTGCCAGGTTTCCTGACATTTTCTAACCACAAAATGCAACTGCCAAGAATGGTAGAGGTAGGGATCCAGCCTCCTGGACTCTCATTTTCTTAGTTTTCTTTAGTCCTGTGTCCTGGAGAAGATTATGGGCCCTGGAAGCAGGGCCCCAGTGCCATCTGCTTGGGCCTCAGGACTCTGTCCCATTGGTGGTCGGGTGGTGGCCACTTATCCAGCAGGAGCCTGGCCATTCTTGCTTTCTTGAATGGATGAGGTTGGTGGCTTGTCTATCTGTCTCTCCCCCACCCTCACCTCACAAGGCCAGTTGTAGTTTGAGCCTGGTAACATTATCAGCTTGGTCTTGCTGAGCACACATAGGCCCCAGGTATGTACACAGTGCTCCAAGGGGGCTTGTTCTGCCTTAAGCCAAGTACTAGTTCTGGCCAGGGCCACAGGGGACTCAGTCTTTTGGGTGCTTACCTTGGCTACTGCTAGGGGCCCTAAGGCACTCCTGGTGCCCTTCCCTTTCAGGGCTCAGGTTTGTGTATGGACTAGGGCCCTCTGGGTCTGGGAATTGTGCCTTGAGAGGGCAGTTCTGCCTTACACATTGGGACTGTGGATGTAGAGCAAGCTGTTGGCTGGCCTGGGCTGTAGGGATGCCATGCTCACCCTTCTCTCCAGTGGCGTCCAAGTGTCCAGCTTTCCCATCAGTATTGACTTTTCATGTCTAAGGAGCTGTCTGGGGCTTTGGGGCAGGCTTCCAGGTGTTGCCCTAGCTCCTTCTGGGCCATGTTGGTCACCTTCTGTGATCGGATGCAGGCACCACATGCAGGAGAGTTGTCTCTGGCCCTACCTCTGGGCTATCAGGGGGCTGAGCAGAGCTGGTGTTGGGGGCTGGACAAGTCCTATGGTCTTAGAGATGCCCAGGGCAAATATGGAAGTGACAGGAGCCTAGCATCTCTGCTCCAAGCTATGCTGTGAAAACCATAGGCCTCTGAGGTCCAGATCCATGGGGAGCTTTGAGAGGGAGTTCCAATGCCGGAATCACCAAGCATCCTGTGGTCTATCCTGAACTGGGGACAGGCTTGCCACATTCTGAGTCCCCAGAGAGCAGCCTGCTATCCTGGGCTCTGCAGAAGTTCCCTCATGTCTCTGGGCTTCAGACTTGGGGACAGCCTAGCCAGGCTAGCATGAGGAAAGATGAGACTCCCGTTTTAGGAGGGCTACACCCATGGGCTGCCGGAGCTGGGCTTGCGGCCCAAGGAGACCCAGACTGTCCCATTGGGGAGGGTCTCAATGCTGGGGGATGCCCACAGAGGCCTGGGTGTTGAAGGCACTTGCTCAGGTTTGGTTGAAAGGAAAGTAGATTTGGTTAGCTTCTCCACTGAGAACATCTTGCTTTTGCCAGGCTGGGCCCATAGACCTGGGTCCCTGGAGTCCTCAGGGTTCCATGTGGTTCCCATGGTCTAATGCTGAGGACATCCCTGCAGGCTGCTGATCCCAGGGCGAGGTGTATGTGCAGCCTAGGGTGGGGAAGCTGTTAGGGAACCTCAAGTCACTCCTGGGTCAGCCAACGAGGGGCTGGCTCAGGCTTCCTGCCTCACACTTTTATCCCAGGGTTGCTTAATTTGGGATTTAGCGTGGATTCAGAACTCAGATGGGTGGGGCCATAACTCTTACCTACCCCCTTTGCCACCTGATATGGGGGGTTATCTCCACAGTGGGTGAGACACCCTCTATCCCTCTGGGGGATTTCCATGCCAGGGCTGGACTGTTCCCACACTCAGTTGAGCTCTCAATTCTGGCTCTGGCCCAGGGTTTCATCTATGCCTTTTCCCCAAGTCCTCTCAATGTTTCAGACACTGATTTTAGGCCCTTGGAGGGGTACTCAGGAGTGAAGGGCCTCTGGTGCTCTCTGGAGCTGCTGGTACTCAAAGGTGTGGTTATGGTCTTAAACAGATGGGTCCAGTCCCTCCGGTGTCCTTCTGGGGCTTTCATGGGTGAGAATAGGAGAGTACAGGGGAGGGTTTTGCTCACACCCCATACATCTTGTCTCTGAGACATGTCTAGTAAACCCAAGGTCAGCTTTTGCCCTAGGGCCCAGCCAGCTTATTTTTAGAAGCTTCTTAGAGGAAGAGGGAGATGAAGGGCTGGGGAAAGGCCCAGGGAGCAGGGCTGGTGAGGTCTGGGTACCTGCCACTGTTTACTGCCCCAGAGGGTGACATAGGAGGAGACCTGGTGCTGAAGGCCACCTGGGGGTGCAGGTCACAGGGCATGCTTCTCAGTTCTCCCATGGAGGCCTCAGGGTGCCTCATCACTATGTCCTCCTCTAGGGTCCAGGTCTAGGACAGTGTGTCCTGAAGGAACTCCTGCAGGACAAACAGGAACAGCTTCAGGGGGTGTTCTAGGGACAGGCTGACTATCCGGCTGTGAGGGGTCGGTTGTGGGAGGGTGTTTCTGCACCTTGTTCCCGTCCCTGGTACCTTCCACTAGGCAGTACTGGATCCTACTATGGTTGCCCCAGGGCTCCAGCTATGCACAGAAAACCACAGCTGGAGGAAGGCCTGGGGAGGGAAGTGCTCACACACTCCTGCCTTTCATCTGGGTTATGTCAGGGGTGGGTTTGGTACCTGGGTCCACTCCCTGGCCAGCACTCCAGGCCTGGTCTGGCTCTACCTCCAGGTTGGAGCAGAGGGCCATATGGACAGTGTGGATGCTCGTTTCAGGTATCACACACAAGCAAGGGATCTGTTCTGGCTGTAGGATCCAGAGCCTGTCCTGCATGCTCTTTCTGGGTACCATTGGGCACCCAAGCACTCAATTCTGTGTGCTGTGAAGGCCACATATGCCATAGTTGTCACCACAGACTCACCCTTCAGAAGGTAGATATCCCAGAGCCTCAGTACAATCCTGAAGGAAGTCTGTGGGAACAGCAGGTGTGGGAGGACCTGGCCCTTCCAGCCTCAGGGCCAGTGGCTTGAGCAGGGTCCACCATAGCTCAGTCTGGACTTCCTGAGGCTCTCTCTGCTTGGGAAGAGACCCATTCCATCCCTCATATGGCTGGGTCAGACAAGGTCTGGCAGCAATTCATGGGGGTGGACTTATCTCAGCAGGAATGTGGATCCCAGAATAAGGGGCTTCCTGAGGGCTTGTGGCTTCCCTGGTTCCCCTGGCTCTTCCAACATGGATACTGGCTCAGTCTGCCCAGAATTCCCTGGCTTCCAGTGTGTGATGCTCCCATCAGGCAGGTCCTGGCTTGTGTGCCCTTCAGGGACCTGCCTGTGCCTCCTGTCCTGTAGGCTTGGGGTGAGCTGGATCCTCCTCAGGAAGCCAGACCACAGGGCTAGGGGAGCTGAGCACTGTGGGGAAGGAAGATACCTGGCCTGGGGTCTCCTTATGCATCCTTATTCCATCAATGAAGCAGCACAGAAAGCAGTTTAAGGTGGAAGGCTGGATGCACAACCATTCCTCGTCCTGATAGAAGGAGCAGAAGAGTTCAGGGCCCCTTGGGCTTCCCTGAAAACCTCTGTATTCCCACTGCAGACCCTCCCCTATGAGACAGAACACTGGTGGCTGGGGCTTCCCCAATGCCTCCCCGCTGCATGGGCCCCCAGTGGATATACTTCCTTTAGCCTTGGCTCAGCCAGAGCTTGGCCTGGTCCCAGCACCTCTGTTCCCTCCAGGTAAGGAAAAGGAGGTCAAACTTTGAGCGCATTGAAAACCAGATCAAGGCCTGGCTGGAAGTTGGCCTCTCACCAGCCCCAGACTTCCCCTGTCTGCCTAACCCCGTGGGACCCGGGGCCTCTGGGGAAGAGGAGGGGACTGTCCACTCATCATATGTTTCATAAGCTCTCAGAGCACTTCTAGCAAAACTTGCTCTTGATGGGCTTGGAGACTGTAACTTAGAACATCTTGGGATGTAGAATCCTCAGAGGCTCCCGGGGCCCCAGGAAGTCAGAGGTTACTCCTGACATGTGGAGCCATCAGGCTGGGCAGTGGCGGTTGGGCAGCGGCAGTTGAGCAGCAGCAATTGGGCAGCGGTAGTTGGGTAGTGGTGGTTGCTTCCAGACCCGAAGGCCTTTCATTCTCCCATCCTGTGACCCTATCATGTGGTCTTGGCCAGCAGGGGAGGGTTGGGAATGTCCCCTGGGGCCTGCCTGGAGGCACTGTTCCAGAAGGACAGGGCTGCCTTTGAAGCAGTGAGGGCAGGTGGGAGCTGGTGGGGTGACCGGGGTGCTAGAGGGTGCTTGGCCTTCTCATGGATGTGGGGTCAGGCCAGGGGACACAGGACAGAGAGGTTCTGTCATCTGGGTTTGGTCTAGCCATGGACAGGGAGGATGGTTGGGAGCATGGCCAGCTAGGAGGTGGAAGGATCAGCTGGGTGGTAAGAATCATCTGCATAAGGTCAGGATCAGAGGATTATGGTTCCAGGATGTGGAAAGTGGTCATAGGGAAGCTGTGATCCCCTTTGCTGATGGGGACAAGAGGCATCTGACTTGGGTTGTGGGGGTCCCTGACCAGCCCCAGGCTCCTGTGGGACTCTAAGCAGGGGATGTCCTGGATGGTCAAAAGGAGTAGGGCACAGAAAGTAACTTGACTGTAAGTCACAATTACCCAGTCACTGTGGCCATCCCCTGTCCTGGCTGTGTGATGCCTTGTGGGTAGCTGTCCACTGTGGGCTAATGTCACATGGAAGGGGTGTATCATCTGAGAGGGCAGAGGTCACCTGGGAGAGTATCATGCATGGCAAGCCTGTCATTGGCCAGCAGCTGGGCCAGAACCCAGATGTCTTCCTCATTCTGGAACATAAGTAGGATAGTGGCTCCTGCCTTGATATGGCTCATGCCCCTGCAGTAGCCTATCTCCTGCAAAAGCCAAAGTCACCATGCAAAGACTTCACCAAGGCTGAGGTAACCTTGGAGGGTTGAGGTCACCTGAGAGGGCTAATGTCTCCTGAGCACTCTATGTCACCAAGAGGGAAGAGTTTACCTGGCAAAGCAGTAGTCCTCTGACAGACCTGAGGTCACCTGAGGAGGGAAACAGGTCACTTGGAAGGGAAGAGGTCACTTGGGAGAGGTAATGTTCCTTGGGAGGACTAATGTCACCTGAGAGGGCAGAGATCATCTGGGAAAGCAGAGGTCCCCTGGAAGACCTGAGTTTACCGGGGAAGGCAGAGATCACCAAGTAGGACTAATGTCACCTAGAAGCACTGAGGTCACCTGAAAAGACTGAAGTCATCTGAAAAGGCAGAGGTCACCTGGGAGAGCTTAGGTAACCTAGGAGGGCATAGGTCACTTGAGAGGGGAGAACTAATGTCACTCAGGAGGGCAGAGGAGAACTGATGTCACCTGAGAAGGCAGAGGTCATCTGGGAGGTTTGTCACAGGTCCTAGGGAATTTAGGGTACAGCCTCTGTGCCACTCTCTTGACACTGTGCTTCACTTGAGCTGGTCATGCACATCTCAGTTTACAAGGAGCTACTGAAGAGACTCCTGCTTCATCCAAGCTCATGTGTGGCTGGAAAGGGCATAGGTGAGGACTGTTAAGGCCACCCTGACCCCAACTGCAGATTCTAAGCTGGAAAGGCCACTGTCCATGCTCGGGGCAACACACACGAACTGAATCCCCATGAAGGCTGGCTTGTGGGTACCCCATGCTGTAGTTCAGTAGCCAAGGTTCTGCCCTTTTTCCACCATGGCAGTCTGGGTTTGGTTCCTAAATCAAGTCCTTTCTGGCTTGATATTTGTATTACACTTGAAATGTTAGAAGTTTGTCCCAGTTAAAACATGATAATATAACCAAAATGCAGGTTAGTCACTTGTTGCTTGCAGAGTCCAGTTACCAAAAGTGACATCTGGTATAAAGAAAGTGATTTATTTCCAAAACTAGATTAGGGGAAGAAATGCAGGTGTCCTCCGTATGGCTTCACTTTTAAAAGGCGGGGGAGGAAGTGAGCAAGGATGGGGTTGTGCATGCTAGCTCTGGTGCCTTATCTACCAGGCAATCAGTTTGTGGGCAGGTTGTTATCTCTTGAGACAACCCCTTAGAGAGTGATAGTTCCACAGTGGGCTTGCTTGATATATAAATCAACTGTTAATTCTCAAGTTGACTTTCCAGTTGGAACATGTAATTAGATGAACTTGCAGCATAGGGAGACTTTGATTATGGGGAGAAAAAAGGCTGTATTTGCATTTCTGAAATCCTAAGTAGGAAGTGGGGAACTGAAGGAAAAAGAAAAGGAGAGAAAAAATAATGTCTTAGAAAAATGGGGGGTACTTGGTTACAGTAATGAGATTTAAAAGGATTTTTAAAGATCTCAGTGGTTAAAAGTCAGCTTAATTAAATGCTAATATTATAAACTTTCAGAATTTGGCAAGAGGGTCATAAAGTTATAAATGTAACTCAAAAGATAATTATCCTTGTGTAACTGTTTGATAAATAAGGCATTTAATATTGTTGGTTTAATGAAACCATTAATGGTATTTATTCTAGGACCCAGAACCAAGACCTCTTATCATTTGTAAAACCACTCTTTTACACCATGTTAATTATCCACAAGCTTGTTGACTTAGAACTTCTGTTATTAAATCTATACTGAACAAATGCAAGGAAGGACAGGTAGTACTGCTCGGTTAGCTGCATGATGGTTTGAATTTCTGTGGAATCTGTGGTGATATCCCCTTTATCGTTTTTTATTGCATCTATTTGATTATTTTCTCTTTTCTTTTTTATTAATCTGGCCAGTGGTCTATTTCTTTGTTGACCTTTTTGAAAAATCGGCTTCTGGATTTATTGATTTTTTGAAGGGTTTTTCATGTCTCTATCTCCTTCAGTCCTGCTCTGATCTTAGTTATTTCTTGTCTTCTGGTAGGTTTTGAGTTTTTTGATCTTGCTCCTCTAAGTTTTTCAATTTTGATGATAGGGTGTCAATTTTAGGTCTCTCCTTGCTTCTCATGTGGGCATTTATTGCTATATATTTTCCTCTAGACACTACTTTAAATGTGTCCAAGAGATTCTGGTATGTTGTGTCTTTGTTCTCGTTGGTTTCAAAGAACATCTTTATTTCTGCCTTCATTTCATTGTTTATCCAGTCAACATTCAAGAACCAGTTGTTCAGTTTCCATGAAGCTGTGCAGTTCTGAGTTAATTTCTGAATTCTGAGATCTAACTTGATTGCACTGTGGTCTGAGAGACTGTTTGTTATGATTTACGTTCTTTTGCATTTGCTGAAGAGTGTTTTACTTCCAATTATGTGGTCAGTTTTAGAGTAGGTGTGATGTGGTGCTGAGAAGAATGTATATTCTGTGGATTTGGGGTGGAGAGTTCTGTAAATGTCTATTAGGTTTGCTTGATCCAGGTCTGAGTTCAAGTCCTGGATATCCTTGTTAATTTTCTGTCTCATTGATCTGTATAATATTGACAATGGGGTGTTCAAGTCTCCCACTATTATTGTGTGGGAGTCTAAATCTCTTTGTAAGTCATTAAGAACTTGCCTTATGTATCTGGGTGCTCCTGTATTGGGTGCATATATATTTAGAATCGTTAGCTCTTCTTGTTGCATTGATCCTTTTACCATTATGTAATGTCCTTCTTTGTCTCTTTTGATCTTTGTTGGTTTAAAGTCTGATTTATCAGAGATGAGAATTGCAACTCCTGCTTTTTTTTGCTCTCCATTTGCTTGGTAAATCTTCCTCCATTCCTTTATTTTGAGCCTTTGTGTATCTTTGCATGTGAGATGGGTTTCCTGGATACAGCACACCGACGAGTTTTGGCTTTTTATCCAGTTTGCCAGTCTTTGTCTTTTGATTGGGGCATTTAGCCCATTTACATTTAGGGTTAATATTGTTATGTGTGAATTGGATCGTTCCATTTTGATGCTAGCTGGCTGTTTTGCCAGTTAGTTGATGCAGTTTCTTTATTGTGTTGCTGCTCTTTGCCACTTGGTATGTTTTTGGAGTGGCTGGTACTGGTTGTTCCTTTCTATGTTTAGTGCCTCTTTCAGGAGCTCTTGTAAAGCAGGCCTGGTGTTGATGAAGTCTCTGAGTACTTGCTTGTTCACAAAGGATTTTATTTTTCCTTCACTTATGGAGCTTAGTTTGGCTGGATATGAAATTCTGGGTTGAAAGTCCTTTTCTTTAAGGATGTTGAATATTGGCCCCCACTCTCTTCTGGCTTGTAGGGTTTCTGCTGAGAGATCTGCTGTGAGTCTGATGGGCTTCCCTTTGTGGGTAGCTTGACCTTTCTCTCTGGCTGCCCTGAGCATTTTCTCCTTCATTTCAACCCTGGTGAATCTGATGATTATGTGCCTTGGGGTTGCTGTTCTTGAGGAATATCTTTGTGGTGTTCTCTGTATTTCCTGTACTTGAATATTTGCCTGCCTTGCTTGGTTGGTGAAATTCTCCTGGATAATATCCTGAAGAGTATTTTCCAGCTTGGATTCATTCTCTCCGTCACATTCAGGTACACCTATCAAGCGTAGATTAGGTCTTTTCAAATAGTGCCGTTATTCTTGGAGACTTTGTTCATTCCTTTTTACCCTTTGTTCTCTACTCTTGCCTTCTCGTTTTATTTCATTGAGTTGATCTTCGACCTCTGATATCCTTTTTTCTGCTTGGTCGATTCAGCTGTTGAAACTTGTGTATCCTTCACAAAGTTCTTGTGTTGTGTTATTCAGCTCCATCAATTCACTTAAATTCCTCTCTAAGTTGGTTATTCTTGTTAGCATTTTGTCATATTGGTTCTTTGTTTGTTTTCATTGGAGTAGAACATGTTCTTTTAGCTCACGGAAGTTTCTTATTGCCCACCTTCTGAAGCCTGATTCTGTCATTTCATCACAATCATTGTCCGTCTAGCCTTGTTCCCTTGCTGGTGAGTAGTTGTGATTCCTTGTAGGAGGAGAGGCGTTCTGGTTTCGGGTGTTTTCCTCCTTTTTGTGCTGGTTTCTTCCCATCTTTGTCAAGTTATCTATGTGTGGTCTTTGTGGTTGGTTATTTTCAGATGGGGTCTCTCACTGGATGTCCAGTTTTTTGATGATGAAGTTGTTTCTTTCTATTTCTTAGTTTTCCTTCTAACAGTCTGGCCCATCTGCTGTAGGACTGCTGAGGTCCACTCCTGTCCCTGCTTGCCTTGGGATCACCTGCAGCAGCTGTAGAAGTGTAAGGGTTGCTGCCAGTTTCTTCTTCTGCTATCTTTGTCCCAGAAGATTACCCACCAGATGTCAGTCTGAACTCTCCTTTATGAGGTGACTCATTGGATATACGGGGTCAGGGAGGTGACAGAGTGTACTTTACAGGAGCTCAATTGCTGAGCTGTGAGCTCTGTTGTTCAATCAGAGTTGCTGAGCAGGTACATTTAAGTCTGCTGCAGCAGCACTCATAAACCCCTTTTTTCCCCAGGTGCTCTGTCCTGGGGAATTAGGGCTTTATTTATGAGTTTCCCTAGTGTTGCTGCTTTTTTCTCAGTGCTGCCTTGCCCAGCGGTGAGTCAACCTAGTCACTGCCTGCAGAGGCTTTGCTGAGCTGCTGTGGGCTCTGCCCAGCTGCCGTGTGAACTTCCCTGCAGTCCAGTTTATACTGGTGTGGTTAGAACTGCTTTGGCAATAGTGGGCTGCCTGTGCAAAGGCAGGCTGCCTCTGCAATGGCAAACTACCTCCATAGTGGCAGACTGCCTCAGTAATGGCAGACGCCCCTCCCCCACAGAGCTGGAACATCCTGGGTTCAGCTGTGCTTGCTGTGAAACTCTCGATCCAGGGCGTTTTCAATGTCTATTTTTTTTGTGGGGGTGGGTCCAGCCGAGCCTGATCACCGGCTCCCTGCCTCAGAGCGTTTCTTTAAGTTGAATGGTCGACTGTCTCCCAGGTGTTCCAGCCGCCTGTTGAAAAGGCGCACGGACCTGTGTGATTTCCCATGCTGTGCCCACTGTGCTGGCTGAAACTGCAGGCGCTGAGTTTTGTGGCGTTTTTTTTTGCCTGGGAAATCTCCTGGCCTGGCTGCTTGTTTCAGTCGCCTTTTTTTTTTTTTTTTTTTTT
>PVKV010022418.1:0-35325 GCA_004027835.1 Alouatta palliata
CGAGGCGGGCAGATCACGAGGTCAGGAGTTCAAGACTGGCCTGGCCAACATGCTGAAACCCCATCTCTACTAAAAATCCAAAAATTACCCAGGTGCAGTGGCTCATGCTTGTAATCTCAGCACTTTGGGAGGCCGAGGTAGGTGGATCACTACATCAGGAGTTCAAGACCAGCGTGGCCAAGATGGTGAAACCCCATCTAAAAAATAAAAGAAGAATAAAAAGAAGTAGAGAGTAGAATAGTGGTTAGCAGAGGCTGGGGAAAGTAGGGGCAAGAGGGGATGGAGAGAAGTTGGTCAGTGGGTACTAGGTTATGGTTAGACGGGGATAAGTTTTAGTGTTCTACTGCACTGTAGTGGGAATATAGTTAACAATAATTTATTATATATTTTCAAATAACAGAAAGAGAAGATTTTGAATGTTCTTTCTACAAGGAAATGATCAGTCTTTGAGAATGGATATGCTAATTACCCTGATTTGCTCATTACACTTTGTGTACACGAATCAAAACATTACACTGTACCCCACAAATACAATTATTATGTGTCAATTAAAATTTTAAAAAATTAAGTCGTATCAACTCACAACTTACACTAGCAATAAAAGTAACAAATATTCAACACTCATCACTTCCTCGTAGTTTACTGCACTTTACTTTTATCTCTGCTTCTGAAGTTACTTTACTATGTTTGCATGATTTAAGTACTGCATAATGGTGTGCTGCCGCATTTCTTCCCAACATCCTGTGCAGTAGCATCACATTGGCAGCCTGAAATTACAGATAATAGGTGTATTTACACCAGTGAAATAGGCAAACACTACAAATCAGGGTGTTTCCCCCTCCCGCTTCCCTGCCTTCCCAGAGAGCCAGTTGTTAAATATTTGCCAACATGCCACTTGGGCATATGCTATACAAATTGAAAGTAAAGTTTTAAAATTTGCTCAAATTTGCAACAATGTTAGGTTTGGATAAAATATACTTTAAAAAAAAATGTCGGAACCATTGCACTAATATTGAGTTACCTACTTATCAATCCATTAAATATGTTCGTCAGTAGCATAAGCATTGAAACCTTTACGTATCACCTCCTCCATTTAACAGTCTTACTGCTAACCTTCTTATGAGAAAATCTCACACCGCATTTCTCAGGATGGAGAGAGGAGGCCTGTGAAGCTTGTACATGTGAATCCACATGTGCGCACCTATACAAAATGCCCAACCAACAATAGCGATATGTTCATCTAATGATGGAAATTAAGCTTTTTTGAAACAATTTTGACTTCCATTTAAATTCAGATGTTTTACTGTTTCAACCACTACATATATTCTTGAATACAAATGAAGAAGTATGCTTTTATTCCACACATTTGATTCATGATGACTTCATGAACTGCCAAACAAATTAATCCTAATTAGAACCTTTTGAAACATTGCTACATTAATAGGGTGTGGAAAAGAATTACTGATTGAATCTCTCATTAGCGTATGTTGTCACAAGACATTACCAAAGTGGTTGAATGTTTCAAATTATCTTATAAAACAACTGAACAGAGTGATAGCAAATAGAAATAAATTATGACCTAATCACCCTTGGAAAGTCTACGTATGGGATGGGAAAGGAGGAAGTTTTGTGAATCTGGTAACCTGTCAAGATAGGCCTGCCATAGGTGGATGTGTATGATGAGCTAAGGAGTTTCCCAAGCAGATATCATCCTAATAAAAAAGAGAACCAAGCACAAGCTCAGTCAGGAACAGAGCCAGGGAGGGGTGATTATTAATACATCAGAGCATCTGTCACTTGGATTAGCTCCTAGCATAGTCCCCCACCCTATGTCTGAGTCCTGAGTAGATTTGGGGTGCTAAAAGTAAAAATAGATATAGCTGCTCAGGAGATGCATTCTATGATTTTAAAGCACGTGCAGTATTGCTTTGAGAACGCTCCAGAGTAAAAGAAGGCTAAGGAGAAGATAAGCATGGCCCCTGTTCCTGAATGGGATTCTGAACAGCTGTGGCATCTCATGGGTTCCTGGGCATTGGTGGCACAGGAGCTGGGGGGACAGGAGCCCGCCAAAGCAGCAGCTGGGCCCATCAGAGGCTGCAGTCTTCCTGGAAAGATGGCTGGGCAGATGCATCCGTATCTAGTGGGCGAGGTAGGAGTAGACATCAGCTGTGGTTCCACACAGCAAGTACGGGGCAGAAGGAGCTGTCCAAAGAACAAAATCAAAAATGATGCATAGTAACTAACCTGACTTGTTTCTGACTTCATTGAATGTACTACTTAAGGATTCTGAGAAACTTGAGGGAATGGAAAGAATTTGCAGAGGCCCAGAGTTTTGCATTAGCAGATAGTAACAAGAGCTTACAAAAAAGGATTGCGTTCTTTTCCTTTCTTGTTGGAAGATACCTGGTGCAGATACTTAAAGCCAAAAGCACATTTGCACCCCAGTTCCCACACTGCTGGTCAGTTGGTGCCATGGAAGCACGGATTGATGCTCATGAGTTGTGCTGGTCATTGGGTTACTTTGCCAAAGAAGAGGAAAGCCATTGTGCAACTTCAGTGGAGTCCTTGGAGACATGTGAAAATGCTCACCATACTAGTTGTCATGATGTGAGAATGCCCACTTTCTAGTGAGTTGAGGTGCCAATGTGAAGATCTCTTTAATTGGAGAATTTGGGTAACACATAGGGTACCAGAAGCATGAGGCACACTGGGAATTTGAATGATAAGCTCTGTTGGGAGATACGAGTGGGAAAGAAATAGAGGGATGGTCTGTCTTCACCCAGTGAATTAATGACATTTTTGGGAGGAGAGGGACAATGGAAATCCCAGGCTAGCTCTCAGAGGATAAGCAGAATGGAGAAATGAACCACTCCTTCCAGCACCTGTCAAGACAGCACAGTCATTGTGAAAATGATTAAAAAAAAAAAAAAAAAAGACATCCCCTCTACATGACCAAATTGCAGGGAAACATACCTTTCTCAGGTCTGACAGCCCCTTACTCTGGGTACAGATTGTCAAGCAGGGAACAGATCTTCAATTCCTCAGTGCATTTGTGCATTGCACAAAATACACAACTTCATGGGTAGTCCAGTCCAATGTAACATGTTACAAAGTCGAAGTTCATTGAATGACTTCGATGTTAAGAAATAGAGGTAAACAAGGAAGGATGTGTTCTTGGAGGTATGAGCCAGAGGTTGAGCTTGAACTGCAACATAAAGAATGTGGGGCTGCAGCAGTAGCCTGGGGAATTCTCCCTTCCACCTGGCCCGCAGTATATGCATAGCATTGTTTTGCAGCCCCAAACAGCTGCTGGTCGTAAAGGACACAAAAGACCTGGAAAAGAACATTTTAGAACCAGAAAGTGTCATATCCATACCTGGAAAAAAAATCATTGCAGGCCTGAAAGATAGCCTGGAATTAACGGAGGTCATCTCATCATGGCTAGGAAACCCACTGATGTCTTAGTTGCCTTAAGCTCCACCAAGGACATAAGCAAGGGGCAGCCTCACGCATTGCTGGGCTCCACATGTCTACAACAATGACCCTGGCAGATAACCCAGAAGGGGATGGGGACTTCAGCAGAGCTGACATGGATATATGTGATAGCACATTGAGAGTGAGCAATGTCGACTACTGAAGATATGAAGAAATTGGAAAGAACGGGCTTGTCACATTTATAATTGCCTGACTTCAAAGACAGAGATCTGTTTAGGAGATCAGAGTCTTGTACATCAAGCACGCTACTTATTAAAGGAGAAGAATGAGTCTGAAAGCAGGATGGTGAACCCCATCGCATTTTGTTTTCTGGCTGGAGCCCCACACACCGATGTGTGCATCCTAAGGGCTAGAGGAGCTCAGGGTGGCAGTGTCCATAAGACTCACTAAACTGTGAAACAGTAGTCACGAGCAGTCATGCTTTTGAGCTCATCTACAGAACACTGTTGCGAAAGGGGGCATTCTCTCCCACTGTGCAGAAATCTCTTACGATTTGGAGACTTCAAGGACTTGTGGAGATGCAGGCCTTTGGTGCTCTTTGAAGGTGCTAGTGCTTTTCTGAGACAGTGAAATGAGTCACACCCAGCAGAGGTGACCCCACGCCTGGGGACTCAGTGGAATCAGCACATGGGGCAGTACATGTAGAAACAGCCTGGCCTGAATAAGAACGGTAATCATAAAGCCACATGGCGAGACATGGATTTATTTGTAAGCATATGTGAGATACCCCTGGGACCTCCAGAGATGTCTGGTGTGGAGAGGTGGTGATTTTGTACAGGACTGGGATCTAGCATTTGCACTCCATGACAACAGCCAGCAAAACATGAGTGATTGATTACATAGTCCTATTTCTGAGTAAAACAGATGTTTTCTCTGACAATTGGAACAATAGGTACAAATTATATCATAATCAGGTATGGTTTGCAATATCCTACAAGTACTCAAATTTTTTAGCTCAAATTCTAAAATCTAAAAATATACAGACTGCTTAAATAAAAGTACATGATTCCCTGCCCATCTGCTCAAGCTTCACTGGCCTTGTCTGTCCCCTGAACATGCCAGGCGTGCTCTTACTTAGGGGTCTTTGCACTTAAGGTTCTCTCTCTGAAATCGTGTCCCTCAAAGCTTTATAAGGTTGGCTCCTTCTTATCGTTCAGATCTCAGCTTCAATGCCTCTTTTTCAGAGAGGATTTCTCTGACTATAGTCACTCTCTCACATTATATAGTTTTATGTTTTTAAAGACACTTATCATTAGCTCAAATTACTTGGGATTTTTTTTAGTTACTCGTCTATTGCCTATCTATGTCTGACAAAATGTAAGTACCAAAAAACCCAGGACGTTTGTTTGTCTTGTTCTCAACTGTATTCTCTAGCATGTCAATGCCTGGCACATAATAAGTACTCCTTAAGAATTTCGTGAATTGATTAATTTCAAGCATTCATTGTCAATTTATCTGCAATTGGAAGAATTATTCATTATAGGTCAACATAAAAAATGGTGTCTCTGCACTCTTTTTAATTTCCCAGGTAAATGAGAACCGGGAGAACTTCTGCCTCACATTTGATATGTAATCTTCATTTGTTTATTTGTGTTGAGAGATATCATTTTCAAATTCATGTCTCTAACATCTCTGTACATTATCACTTTTCACATATCGATACTTTAACATTCATTTTGCTAGAACATCAGATGTCTCTATCATTCTGAATTTGCCTTTTCTGACTTAATGCTGTTAAAACAACATGGCATTGGCCGGGCACGGTGGCTCACGCCTGTATTCCCAGCACTTTGGGAAGCCGAGATGGGCAGATCATGAGGTCAGGAGATCGAGACCATCCTGGCCAACATCCCCATTTCTATTAAAAATACAAAAATTAGCTGAGTGTGGTGGCACGTGACTGTAATTCCAAGCTACGCAAGAGGCTGAGGCAGGAGAATTGCTTGAACCTGGGAGGTGGAGGTTGCAGTGAGCTGAGATCGTGCCACTGCACTCCAGCCTGGTGACACAGCAAGACTCCATCTCAAAAAAAAAAAAAATCAAAACACCACTGATGAGAACCTATGACCTATCGGCAATATAGACAGAAAATTTTTTACTACATTAGCAACTCTAAAATCCTCTGTATAGTTTATGGAAACTCTGGTCCTCAAAATTGTGCCTACTAAAAAATGTTTGTAAGAAGAGACTGTTTCAAGTCTGAATTCAAGTCTCTCTTGAGTATTTTAGAAACTATGCATACCCACTGGGATTATGACTAATGTTTTCTAAATCCTTTTAGATGGCTAGTTTGACACCAAATGTGCTTCTAAAGCACATGTTGAATCATCTTCATGGAAAAGCTTTACGAATAGCACAGGTACTGCCTGTGCTAGATGAGGTGTCACTGTACTTAAAAGCCAGGACAGAAACCAACTCACCCCTTGAGATTTGCTCTAGATAGGTAATATTTTTTTCTGTCTTTAGATAATAATTAGTCTTCCAAGCTGTCAAATTTTGCTCTTAACAAAAAAAACTGTCTCAAGGGAGGGAAAAATTTATATTAATCAATAATAGGAGGTTTCTAATTTTTTCCATTAGGAATACAGCAGAGTGACTATTCCAATTTAAAGGGGCATTTAAGAGCACAAAAGACCAGTGACTTCTGGGGATATTTCCTGATGTGCTTGGCACTTTTAGAATTTCTGCTGTTTTTCATTTTTTACGTAAATCTTCCCTTAGTAACCAGTATGGGGTATTTCAGAGGTTCATTTACTGCCATTTTTCTGTATTGTCCAACAGATTGTTTCTAGTACCTTCTGATGTGTGGCAGCTGTGTTTTAACAATTCCAAGTATACCATATGAAAGCAATCAAAGACATTAACACACTAGTGTCCGCAGCTCTGGAGGTATTTCCTGCATGTGGTACTGGTAGGCCATGTGAAGTTGTACATAAATTGTTTTGTTTTGTTGGTTTGGGGTCTCTTTTATTTTTAGCATGCTGAGGTGTTCTCTAAATATACGTGAACTCATCACATGCTTGTGCTTGTGGATCCGTCATTCCGTGGACACAGCTAGCTACAAAGAGCATCATACAGAAATCTGCACTGAAATATAATTTTTACAGAGCATAGAATATTTCACACATTAATCTGTGCAAAGTGATCTCGGATTCCCAAAGGAGGAAATAGTTAAAGTTTAGTGTTTTTCCTGATACAGTGTACCCTGGGTAGGGCAGTAATGGCTAACTACATAACATCCTAATGTAAGCAGTTATTGGGAAATGTTTCACATACAGTGTTTTATTATAGTAAGATTGCACTGTACTTAAAGTAAATATCCCTGGATCTGCTCCAAAGCTGAAAGAATGTAGTTAGGTTACAGAATGCGCTCACTCAGCAATTTTATAATAAATTAGGGTTTTGAAAAAAGGCCTGTTTTGTTTATCGCAAAAGGTGGGGAGAAGTAAAGAGTAACCTGAAAAAAAAGTATACTTTCAAATACTTTCAAAGTTTGTCAATAAAGCGTTATGTTGTACAATCTGGAAAGAACGGATAATCATATGTACATTGTATTACCTCACGGATTGCAATATCGCTGATATCATATAAGCAAAGTAGTCAAGGATGAAGTTTAGAAATTAAATATCCAAATGTGGCAGGTGCCATCATAAGTCATATTTTAAGATTTAAGTCTAGTTTAACATATATACAATTTCATCACAACATTTATCAAAAAAATGTATATGCTTTAATTGTTCTAGATATCCTAGAATTACAATGAACATAAAAGTAATAGAAACACATATATAGAGACAGATTGAACACCATTTTAGTGTGCCAACTTTCTTGCTACAGAAGGCATTCTTTCAAAACGTGCTTTAAACAAGGGGTTCTAGGACCCCGTGGTAAGTAGCCAAAAGCCCACATTTATTTGACATTCCATTTCTCCCCAGTGACCACTACTGACAGAGCCTCAGCAGGTCTGACCCATGTAGAACTTTCACTCTTAATTAAAACAGTGACACCAGAAGCTTTTATTGAGTCCCCAAATGCTATTATAAGGTACAGGGTAAGTGTTAGAGCTGGGCCCCCTCTTTGGGGAGTAACTGTAAAATTTGGAAGTAACATTTTCCATGCTGCTTATCCATTGCCTTCCTGCGGCCTCCCAGGGGACTTCACTAGCCATTGGGCCACAACTAACCTTAACTGCTTGCTGAAGGAATCTCTCTGGAACATCTAACACCAGAATAGTAGATTTTTCTAATTCAAAAAATGTTTAATCTTCAGCTCTACCTCTTCAATTCTTGGCTTTCTTCTGGACCTATTTGTCCTACTTCTTTGCCCAGACAAGTACAGAGAAATCATGGAAAGCACCCTAAAAAGCCTATTCATTATCCATCTTCAGCAGCGTCTGTATTTATTGAGCACTTACCACCAGCAAATGGCAATACCAAAGATTGCTTTTTAATCTAGAATGAATCCCTGTTCTTATCGCGCATAACTGTGATCTCATAGAGAGATGGAGATGAATAGATTGGTAGATAGATAGACACATAATTGTTGCTTTGGAAAGAAGAGTTGAAGATGAGGATGATATGATATCCTTACAGACAATAGCTCTTATTTCTGAGCCTTAAAGTGGCCTGTTTTTCTCAAGCAAAGAAAATTAGAAACAGTTCCTGAAAAGTTGCCATTTGGATCAGCTACTTTCATTTACTTCACAAATTCTTTTGGGGATACTTAGAATGTACAAGGTACTGTGCTGTGCTGGAGAGGTACACAAAATGGAGAAAGCAAGTACCTTTTCTTCTAGGAGCTTGTCATCCAGTTGGGGGGCGTCTTTGCATGTAAAGGAGGAGACTTTCAGCTAGCAGAACAGCTGAGCAAAGGCCCCAGGGTGGGACCTCATACAGAATGCTTGGAAATCAAGAAGTTGACTGATTCGGCCAAAGATTAAGCTGTATAGAGAAATAATGAGAAAGGAGAGGAGAGAGGCGCCAGCTATCAAACAGAGGCTGAAAAGGAAACCTTGATCCAGACCATGGGATGTTGAATGCCAGGCTAAGCTCTGGACATTGCTTCCTAAGCAACAGAGGGCCACTCGAAGCTTTGGAGGGACAATGAGTGACACAAAGTCATCCAACATATAAGACATATGTTGGATGTCAAACATATTGACTATTTGTGGTCAAAGTTTTCCATTAAAAACTCAGGAATTTGAATTAAAAAAAAAAAAACTCAGGAATTATTCAGAATATCTTTAATGGCATTGCCAACATCACCCAAATTTTGTGAGAACCCAGTGGTTTCAAAACAAGCAAATTCACTACAGAGAAGGCAGAAATAGTGTTGAACATACGTATTTCCACTTCAAGAAGCTGAGTATATAGTCATGGTTAGTCTTAACGCAATGGCAGAGTAGGAAAGGCTTGTCTCTGGTGTGTCTCCTCCACCTCCCCTAGCCGCCTCCCACCATAATGTCTCCATGTATTCATCTTGTGTCCTAATCCCCCCAGGAGGAGGGCAACTGGACCTCCACCCTCACCTAGCCATCAATTGGCTCAACTCTTGCCTTAATGGAAGTAAGTTGCAGGGTATTATATGAAATTAATGTTAGAAGAAGTGGTCCACTCTCTTCGGATGTCATTCATGAGGAGTATTTCTAATTTCCTTGCCTTTTCCTCCCCCACCAACAAAAACTCCATCTGATTCTTCATCCATACAATTCCTGGGGCCAAATTTCTTTTAATGCCATCATTGGAGTTAAAATCACAAATAGTTCAGGTAGAGAAAAATGTTGAACTAAATTTATATTAATAAGATGTAAAGGACCAATAGTATAGAATAGTGTATCAGTCAGGTTCCCAGCAGGAAATAGGTGGCATGCTCCAATTAGGATCATTCCAGGAGAATTTAATAATGGGACTATTTACAGAGGTGTGGGGAAGCCATAGGGTTAGTGCACTACCCTGAGCTAATAAAGGCACAGCTGTTACCAATCTTAGGCCCAAGAGGGGAAGGAAAGGAGCCCTTACTGGAACCTAAAATGATAGAGTCACTCAGAGAGAGTTGCCATAAGAGAATCTGAGACCTTTAGATGAGGGACACCACTGGCCCAAGGTTATCCCCTTGATAGTTATCAAGGGAATGAATACCTTGATCTCACTGTTACCCACCTACTCTTTAGTCTCTCTCCAGGGCTCCCGCCTGGCTGAACTCAACCAAAGATGGAGAGCAAAGGAACTCATTGATGAAGTTCTTGTAAGTCAGCTTCCCCTGTGCAGAGCTAGGTAAAGATGAGTGCAGCATAGATCTAGATGGGTCAGTGGCATACCCAGCACCAAGACAAAGAGAGAAAAAAAAAGTAAAAGCAGCAAGTTTATGGAGGGGGGGGCATGGGAAATTTTGGAGAAGACTGAAACTTACTATTCTACCAGTGTTTCAGAGGATTGACCTTGTTCTTGAACACACACGCATATATGCACATGCACACAAACACACTCCTTTCAAAACTCAAGCAACGTAATGGTGGGACATCTTTGTTCCTTCTAAAGTTGAAGGGAGATATGTTTAGGCACTCTTCATTCTGTAAGACGGTCTCTTCCTTCTTCCAGTGGAGAAGACTGGCTCATTGAAATCCAGACACTAACATGACCTTAACGAGCAGACATAGCTCACTGTGAGATGCCGGACGTCTTGTTTTACTATCCACTTGGAAATACATCTAAATAACAGCAGGTAGAACAAAACATTTTTTCCCTTTTCTCATAGGACTGCCTTTCAGACCATGCAAAGTTTCAGATGGAAATGATGAGTTCCTGGAGTCTCCTCAAAATGCTCTTTTTCTCTTCTCTATCCCTTTTCCCTTCCCCCAACCAGGGACATCTTTCCATCAAAGCTTTGGAGCTCTCCTCATTCCTGGTTCTGTCCTGGAAATGTATTCTGAAATTTTCATTCTATTCATCTTCAGTTTTGCTCAGAAGTAAGATAAGATTCTTATGCTTGAAGTGCCAACATGAGGAAACTCTCTTGCTAACAATGTGTGTAATTTTGAGGCATTATTACACTAAAAGAACCCCTTCCATTTGCCCACATTCACCTCCACCCCTACTCCAACTGTTAGTCCTTCCCAAAAAAGAGTAAAGAAGGCACAAAGAAGCTTGTTTTGTCACATTAACTTTGAGGAGTTCTCTTTTCTGTATGTAATTGGACAATGAGTTCCATGGTGGATTGAACTAACTTCATAAAATATTTTCATTTGCTTATACATAATGAAGTTATCTTTTTATCCCTAAACTTTTATTTGGTTATTTATAGATGCATAAAACTCTATGCCAACATGTGATGACTTGGAACAACAATGTATTAACTTTCAAGGTTTTATGGGCTGTCTGGATGCTTCTTGCTTTCACTTCATCAGAGGCTTCTGTTAGACTGACCATCCAATATGGTGCTTTCACATGGCGGGATGTTGATGCGGGCTGCTGGCTGGGAGATGAGCACCTGCCTGTTTCCTCTCTCTGCAGCTTTATTTTTCTCACAGCATGACAGGTAGGTTCTGAGAAGGAGAGTCTCAGGGTGAGCCTTCAAATGGGCAATGCCAGCGTCTTATAACCTAGTCTCAAAAATGTTGGCATAGCACTTTCATCTCAAACCTGTCCCTACATCCACTGGATTCGAAGAATTATACTCTCCCACCTACTTGATGTGAGGAGCAGCAGGCATTACAATGAGGGAAAGGACTGATGATTTGGAAACCTACACTCATTTCCCAGCCGTCTTTTGTCTTTTCCTACCTTTGTGTTTTCCTCCTGGAATCATAATCATTCGTGCTATCATTATTCAATGGGCTGCTTAATATAGTGGAAAGAACACTGAATTTTGAGTGAGAACGCCAAGCTGAAGATCTCAACCAGAAGCAAAACCAAGCCAAAGCCCCAGCTGGGCTCTGAGCTGACCATGCATCTGTGCCTAGCTCCTTGACTCTGAGGCAGTTCTGTGCCTTCTAATTCAACTTCAGATGAGTGGAAAAATAAGAAGGATTAATCAACAGTTATTTCATGTCCATTTTCACATCTCCTACTGCCTGAAAGATTAGAGGAGGGGAACAGGGCTGGCAAATTTATCTCAAGAACTCAGGAGTAAATGAAATACGACCAGACAAAAATGACCCCTCCTCAAGTAAATGAGCTAAATCATAAGTAGGTCTCGCCTCCATCAACTGAAGATGAGTTCCCATCTCCTCTCCAAGGGCATCAGTGGGGGGTGTACACACAGGCATTTTACTAATGCCAACTCTGTCACTCATGACCCCTGTGATCTTGGGCTAGTAACCTTTCAATGTTCACATGTGTAAAATGAGAATAGGTATTTCAGAGGTGTTAGGGGATTAAGATAAATAAGGCGTGTGAAAATGTTGTGATCAATAAAGCCCTAGGTACAGGTAAAGTATTTTCAAGACAACTGCCAAAATCAGGGGTCAGCAAACATTTTCTGTAAAGGGCCAGACAGTAAGTGTTTATAGTGCTGTGAGCCATATGGTTTCTGCCACAGCTACTCAACCCCGTGACTGTAGTGAAGGCAAAAGCAGCCCTTGACAATGGTGATCATTTGGGCATGGTCAGATTTTGGCCCATAGGCTGTTTGCTAACCCTTGGTCTAAGTTATGATTTCATCTGGGAAAAAAATGGAAGAAAAGCCAGGACAAGTAAACTCTTAATAATATATTTTATTTATACTTAACAATGGTTCAGACATAGACAAGATAAGTTACAAATGTAAAGAAATGAGAAAGTGATGTTTGATGCTAACAGTTGATACCAGACTTTCTTTCAGGAACAGAATATTGGTTAAGAGAAAATACCCTGACAAGTACTCAGGAAGAGAAAGTGACGTGAGAACTGGAGCTTAGGAGATCTGTTGTATTTGAGAAAGGAGGAGTAATATTCCATTTATTCCAGACAGGAATTTGAAAAGACAGCGAGAGTCTATATGAGTCTCAATGCGACTGTACACTGTGAACCTCTGAATCTTCTACAGGGTTATTTAACTCATAAAACGTTTAAAGTGAGTGTATTTTTTGTGTTTTAAGAAACAAGCAAAGAGACTGGAGCCTAATACCTGACTCATTTGGAGCAGACATTAAGTATTTTGCCAGGATCTTGGAGTGTAGAGACAAAGAAAATCATAAAAGCGGAAGCCCCAGAAACACCTAGAAATTATAGGAAGGCCTCTGGCTGTCACAAGCCTTGGAAATGGAGTGCAGAAGCATTTAACCAGATGTCCAGAGGGCAGGGGCCCCAGCTGGAACCTCTAGCAAAAACATAGAGCATATCCTGATATAAATAACAATGATTGTAACCGTCTTATAAAGCACACCAAATACTATCTATCACAATGTTTATTAAAGTTTTTAAAGAATCGCTTACTACCCTATTCCACCGATTATTAAGATTTTCCTAAAATAAGAAATATAAGTTCCTGGCAATCTTACCTAGTTTTCATAGAAATTTATCAAACATTTTTTTTAACCTTTTTAAGATGAAACTGTTTTCTTAAACGCTCAGTTATTTTTGTGAAAAGATTTCTCATACATCATATTCTGTGTGGTTACGTTTCCCAAAATTCCATTGCCAATTTTGGTTAAAAAAAAAAATAGGAGTTAGCAATTAACACTGACCACTTGAAGAAAGAATGTTCTAAGAATGAAAGCCACCAGATAACCCTTTCACAGAATATTGACACGAAAATGCATGTGTTCACTTCTCTGTGAATGAATGCTGCTAGGAGCGCTATGGTCAGCTGCGTGCTCACGTACACTGGCATATACTTGGCACGTCGTATTCTTGGCTGCAGGATTGGAGTGGGCCACTGCTAATGATGGCTGAAGAAAACTTTTCAGAATGTCTTTATTTCATAGGAAAGGCATTGTGACAGAGAAAAAAGACTCCTTACTAGGAAATGGGTAGCCTGAATTTGAGCTTGAATTCTGCTGCTTTTTACTCTATACTCAAGGTTCTAACTCGATCTCAATTTCATCGTCTGCAACATAGCGATAATGCCTATTCCTCTTATATCACCTGATTGTTATGAGAAGTAAGTGAAAAAGGTAGGCAGAAAAAGCTTTGCAAATTGATGAAGATATAGAAGTTCTTTTAAACTCATATTTCAGATGATATTGTAATTCATTGTTAGGTATTTTAAATATATTTTCAGATTTCACTTAATAGAATTTAAGCGTGAATCCACTGAGTACGTGTGTATTATCAATATATCAATAGTATACGTTAAACATAATCTTTGCCTCAAGTTTCTTCTCCCAACATTACTTACTCTCTGCAAACTGACAATGAACCAAATGAAAGCAAATGGCAAGTTGTGCGTTGTGTGTTGGAAATTGTTTCTCACCTCCCCAAGGGCCATCCACCCCTTCTACCTCCCTGGTTAACAGCACCCAGATTTTATTCCTGTGTCTTTATCTAGACTCAAACTTTATTCCCCATTTCAAAGATACCTGTTGATTTATCAAAGCCAATCATTAACCTCATTCTCTTTGCCAGTGACCAAATAAGGGGTGGACATGTAACTCAGTTAGAACTATCAAATGCATAATGATGACAAACATTTACTGAGCACTTATTCTAGGCCAGGCACTTACTTACAGGCCAGGCACTTTTCCAAGTGCTTTGCATGTATTAATGCTAATCTTAACACTTAACAATAATGCTTTCAGGTAGATTCTATGACTATCTTAGTTATACAGCTGAGGGGAAAAAAAAAGTTATACAGGTGATGGCCTGTTTCCTTCTGCTGGATGTCCGATAATTGCATGTGATGCCTGGAATAATGGCAACCATCTTGTGACAAGGGGAGCTTAGCTCATACACTGAGGACAACTGAGTAGAAAGATGAAAAACATTGTGTTGAAACACTGACCTTGTAATCTCTGTAACGTGCCTACTTCAGTACTTCTTCTTAGATGAAATAATACATTTTTATCCATATTTAAACAGTTTTAATTTGGAGGCTTTTATTACTTGCAGTGAATCCCATCCCAGCTGACCTAATACAGATATGCAAATTGGTATGGTTATGGTATATTCCACAGAATGATTGCCTTCTTTCTGAAGTAGCAATGTAGCATCACTAGAAATATGTCAGAGATGCCGAAAGGGAATTCCAACGTTGAGAGAGTAGATTAGATAAAATGATGCAAAATGCTTTCCAGTTCTAGGTTGTCTACTCCAGTTCTGGTTATCCCTGTGGAGTAGGATAATTAAGATGGAAAGTGTTAAAATACAATTGAATAATTTTTGGAGGAAAATGTAAATATTTGGAAGATAAATGAAGAACAAGATAAATTCACAGAACTTTAGGCAAATCCTATGGTTCAGTCAAGGAACAGAGACTACGAGTAAATTGGAGATTAATAAGTCAACTTACTTTGAGAATTTGCTTCCTCAGTTCCATCCACAAAGATCAAGCAAACAAAATTCCTAGCCTCTATGTCAACTATCTACATGGTTCTTTTTTCCATTTACCTCCTTAGGAAAAAAAGCCTTTAACTTTTCCCTGGGAGATGTGCCTTTGCTTCTCCTTTGCCTTCTACCATAACTGTGAGGCCTCCCAGCCATGTGGAACTGTGAGTCCATTAAACCTCTTTCCTTTATAAATTACAAAATCTTGGGTAGTTCTTTACAGCAGCATGAGAATGGACTAACCCAGTAAATTGGTACCACAGAGAGTGGGGTGCTACTATAAAGGTACAGGAAAAGGTAGAAGTGACTTTGGAGCTGAGTAACAGGCAGAGGTTGGAACCATTTGGAGGGCTCAGAAGAAGACAGGAAAATGTGGGAAAGTTTGGAACTTCTAGAGACTTAGAGCACTCAGAAAATAGGAAGATGTGGGAAAGTCTGGAACTTCCTAGAGACTTGTTGAATGGCTTTGACCAAAATGCTGATAGTGATATGGACAACAAGGTTCAGGCTGAGGTAGTCTCAGATGGAGATGAGGAACTTGTTGAGAACTAGAATAAAGGTCACTCTTGCTATACAAAGAGACTGGCAACATTTTGTCCCTGCCCTAGAGATCTGTGAAATTTTGAACTTGAGAGAGATGATTTAGGGTATCTGGTGGAATAAATTTCTAAGCAGCAAAGCATTCAGGCGGAAGCAGAGCACGAAAATGTGGAATGTAATAGAAAAGAAAAAAACATTTCCTGGGAGAAATTCAAGGCTGTTGCAATAATTTATGTAAGTAAAAAAGAGCCCAGTGTTAATCACCAAGACAATGGGGAAAATGTCTCCAAGGCACGTCAGAGACCTTATAGGCAGCCGCTCCCATCACAGGCCCACAGGCCTAGGAGGAAAAAATGGTTTCATGGGCTGGGCTTAGGGCCCCCTTGTTGCATGCAGCCTAGGGACTTGGTTCCCTGCTCCCAGCTGCACCAGCCATGGCTAAAAGGGGCTAAGGTACAGCTCAGGCCGTGGCTTCAGAGCATGCAAGCCCCAAGCCTTTGCAGCTTCCACATGGTCTTGAGTCTGCATGTGCTCAGAGGTCAAGAACTGAGGTTTGGGAACTTCTACCTAGATTTCAGAGGATGCAAGGAAATGCCTGGATGTCCAGGCAGAAGTTTGCTACAAGAGTGTGGTCCTCATGGAGAACCTCTGTTAGGGCAGTGCAGAAGGGAAATGTGGGGTCAGAGTCCCCACACAGAGTTCCCACTGGGGCACTGCCTAATGGAGCTGTGAGAAGAGGGCCACTGTTCTTCAGACCCTAGAATGGTAGATCCACTGAAAGCTTCCACCATGTTCCTGAAAAAGCCACAGACAATGCCAGTCCATGAAAGCAGCCAGGAGGGGGTGCTGTACCTGGCAAAGCTACAGGGGAAGAGCAACCCAAGGCTGTGGGAGCCCACCTCTTACATCACTATGACCTGAATGTAAGACATGGAGTCAAAGAAGATTATTTCAGAACTTTAAGGTTTAATTACTCCCTTGTTGGATTTTGGACTTGCATGGGACCTGCACCTCCTTCATTTTGGCTATTTCTCTTATTTGAAATGAGTGTATTTACCCAATGCCTGTACTCCCATTATATCTAGGAAGTAACTAACTTGTTTTTTATTTTGCAGGCTCATAGACAAAAGTGGCTTGCCTTGTCTCAGATGAGACTTCAGCCTGTGGACTTTTAAGTTAATGCTGAAATGAGTTAAGACTTTGGGGGACTGTTGGGAAGGCATGATTAGTTTTGAAATGTTGAAATATGAGGACATAAGATTTGGGAGGGGCCAGAGGTGGAGTAATATAGTTTGGCTCTGTCCCCACCCAAATCTCATCTTGAATTGTAGCTCCCATAATTCCCAGATGTCATGGAAGGGACCCAGTGGGAGGTGATTGAATCATGGGGGCGGATCTTTCCTATGCTGTTCTCACAATAATGAATAAGTCTCATGAGATCTGTTGGTTTTATAAAGGGGAGTTCCCCTGCACACACTCTCTTGCCTGCTGCCATGTAAGGCATCTCTTTGCTTCTCATTTTCCTTCCACCATGATTGTGAGACCTCCCCAGCCATATAGAACTGAGTCCATTAAACCTCTTTTTTAAATAAATTACCCAGTCTTAAGTATATCTTTATCAGCAGAGTGAGAACAGACTACTACACATAGGAATAGAAAGATGTAACATTATAGAAATGTCAAAACTTCTTCAAATTGTCCTTAAACTTAATTAAATCCAACCAATCTCAATATATTTTATTGAAACTTGTTGATGACCTAGGGTTCACATGAAATCAAAACAAAGCGACAAAGAAAAAACCAGAAAAGTTTGAGAGATCAGAGTAATGAGAGGGCCTTTTCACTAAGATACCAAACTGTTCTATAAATCTATAGTTATCAGAATAGTATGGCACTGATGCCATTTTCTAAATGTGAATTATTTTTCTCTCCTTCTTTGCCTACCATAATCCCGACCAGCTGAAAAGTATCCTTTTCCATAGGACTTTCTCATACCCCCAGTCTGGAAGTCATTTCTCATAATATGTTTTCTCTTCTTTTTGGCCATTAATTTCATACTCTTGGCTATATTTAAAAAACGTGCATGCCTTTTCTTCCACAGAGTTTAAATTCCTTTGGTTTCATCATCTTTACTTCAATGTTCATACCTATGAGACAACAGTTATTTTCAATATCATCAGTGGCAGAGGACAAGATGAGATTTAATAACATAATGATGCCAAAGCATCAAAGTTAGGTCTGAGGACCACCAGCAGCAGCAGAACCTGGAAGCTTAGACATGCCGAACTGAGAACCGCATCCCAGACATACTGAATCAGTAGGTGCATTTTAACATGATCTTCAGATGATTTGTATGCACATTAAAGTTTGAGAATCACTGCCCTAAAGAATTACATGGAATGAAAATATTTCATAACTCTCCTAAAGCAATCTGACACAGTTGGATATCTCCCTATGTTATAAGCGAAGAGAGTTATTCACATCTTATGTTTCTTTGAGAGGCAAAAATTTAGTGACGCTAAAAAAAATGCACTAAAGAAATATGAGTTCAGGTGATGGGTAAGTCTAATGAGAAAGGCAGATGAAGAGGGCATGTAAAGGGGATTGTGAAGGCAGCAGTTTGTAACTTGGAAATGATTTGATACTTGGTTTACTCCCACTACAGGACTTTCTAATTTATTTTTCCAACCCTGATCTTTCTACTAAGGTATTTTTCTTTTCCATCACCTGCCTAATCTACATTTTAACCTGAGCTACTCTGATCTCACCTCCAATTCATTAACTTCTTGACAAAACCAGTCATTCCTCATTAGGTCCCCATTTTTATCACCCTAAATCTCAATCCCCAGATCATACACTAGAATGTAAGTTCCCTAACAGCACAGAATGGCTGTCTGGCTCACTTGCTCTATCTCTGGAGAACAGAATAGCACCAGGTATATAGTAAGTGTTAAACAATAGAATGTTCAACACATGAATCCAAGCATAACAATTTGGACAACTTTTATTGTCCCAGATCCTTCCATTAATTTACAATCAATTCCCATTTCTCTTGGGAACAGGGCTTATTTTGCCCTGAAAATTTCTTTAAGTCTATTTTTATTGTATCACCACCATCACCATAACCACTTCATGCCTGGACTATCATAGTAAAAATCTGAGACACTCTTTCTATTTCCTTTCTCTGGTTCTCTTCTAATTTATATCCAAGTAACATGTCACAGTCCACTATTGCCGAACTCTTTACTCTGGCATTCAATTCTTTAGAGTCTAAATCCAAGCTTCCTCTCTGGTCTTGTTTTATGACTTCTCAAAGGAAACCTTTCTTTTTAAATAAGATGATGTGTCTATGCTTCTTTACTTTGCACTCCCAGATAGAATCTATTTCTTCAAAGTAAAATGTTCCTCCCTATTATATTTTCCTATCAAATCCTACCCATTCCTCAAGACTTGGCTCAAGTAAGATTTTCAGTGAAACGTAATACTTGGCCACTCTAATCTGCCATGAGTCATCATTGACTCATTCCCAGGGGTATCAAGTGATATCTCCTTGGCACTCTCATGACAGGCATTATCTATAATGCCGACACTTTTTATGTATATTTCTTTGAATATATATTGTTCTGCAAATGTATTGTACATATGAGTAAATGAAGAGGTCAAGTTAGGCAAACCTGGAATTAAAGTTTCTCTCTACCATATAGTAATAAGGTAATGTTAGGCAGTATACCACCCCTCTCTGGGTCTCTGTTTCTTTATGTGTAAAAAAAAAAAAAAAAAAAAAAAAAAAAAAAGTACCTACCTTATAGAATTTATATAATTAAAACCGGTTGCCTTTTTTTTTTTTTGAGATGGAATCAAGCTCTGTTGCCCAGGCTGGAGTGCAGTGGCACAATCTCTGTTTACTGCAACCTCTGCCTTCCTGGTTCAAGAGATTCTCCTGCCTTAGCCTCCCAAGTAGCTGAGATTATAGGAGCTAATTGTCGTATTTTTTATTGAGACAGGGTTTTACCATGTTGGCCAGGCTGATCTCAAACCCCTGACATCAGGTGATCCGCCCCTCTTTGGCTTCCCAAAGCGCTGGGCTTATAGGTGTAAGCCACCGCATCTGGCCTCAACTACATATTTTAAAAATCTCTTAGCAAAGTGTCTGGAATACTCAACAATACTGGCATCTTTTTGCCAGTGCCCCTTCCTGTGGTTGAAGTTACTGTTTATTCTTGTATATTTCAGCAGAGCAAAACATTTATTTATTCATTGGTAAATTGATAAAGATTAATATTGGATATCAATGTAGACTTTCCACTGAAAGATTTTGAGAGCAAAATTTTCTACTCTTTCTGGACCACAGTAGACATTCTTTTCTTTACTAAAAGAAAGGTACTGTCAGGAGGAGTATGTAAAAAGAGACAAAAGGTAGATACTATTTTAGAGTCCTATCTTAATTACTTACTATATCTTTGATAACATGTCTTATAAGAGAGTATAGTTTTATTATTAAAACTATACTGAGAAATAGAATCTGTTGCAGAGCAATTTCACTGTGTAATCTTAGACGAGTGGCTTAGCCCCTCTAAGACTATCTTCCCTATTTAACAATGAGATTAGAGCAGGTGGCCCCTAATGTCCCCTTGGAATGCTACAAGTATATTGTTACTTGGCTGTGCAATACCAAGATTGCACTATCTCCTTTATGTTTCATCTATGTAGCAGCCCTAAGAAATACTCTTTCTCTAAGTAATGAATAATTATGACTCATTTCAGATTATAGAGTAATAATTCTAACAATTATAAGATATTAGATTGTAATTCAATTATTATTAAGCCCCAGCATTTTCACATTAACTCTGAAAAGAAGTATGATGTCTTATAACAGTATGTGATAACAATACTTAGTTTTACTTTACTTGGAAAAAGGTGGATTATTACACACAGGTTGAGCAACTCACTCAAAATTAACTACTGGCTATTGGCCAAAATAAAGATAGCCATGGGCTTCCTGATTTCTACTTCTTAATTTTACTAAACACAACACATGTCTTTGAAGCATTAGAATTAGAATTATATTTTAATATGGTAATTGTCAAATATGGCAAAGTTCAAATAAGATACTGTTGCTTTTTTTTCACCATACAAAAAAATGATTTGCTATTAGGTCTCATGCATGCCCTGACTTGACAGGTGACATTGTGTTTAAAATGCACATATTTCTAGAAAATCAACAGCCGTGCTCTAGGTGACACAGATGTGAGGGCATGTCTATACTTGCCTTTTGACACAGATCTGTTGGAGTGAGTGTGTAACACTAAATTGATATTTTTTTTTTGAGACGGAGTTTCGCTCTTGTTACCCAGGCTGGAGTGCAGTGGCGCGATCTCCGCTCACCGCAGCCTCCGCCTCCTGGGTTCAAGCAATTCTCCTGCCTCAGCCTCCCGAGTAGTTGGGACTACAGGCGCGTGCCACCATGCCCAGCTAATTTTTGTATTTTTAGTAGAGACGGGGTTTCACCACGTTAACCAGGATGGTCTCGATCTCTTGACCTCGTGATCCACCCGCCTCGGCCTCCCAAAGTGCTGGGATTACAGGCGTGAGCCACCACGCCCGGCTAAATTGATATTTTTTTCCCCTCAACTTTATTTCAGTATTCTCTTTAAGAACCGATAAAAGGCCAGTTTAAGGCCATTGTGTGGCTGTGTCTGTGTCTGTGGCTGTGGCTGTTCACTCAGTGTCCCATGGGGTGGGAGCTGCAGTCAGTCTTCAGCGGCAGCCTGTGTCCTCAGGCTTCAGTAAGAGACTGCTGAACAAGTTGCATGAGATATGTGGGCTTTTAGGCCCGTCTGCAACCCCAGGTTAAGCAGCAGCGGATTTGGGAGCTGGGCTGTTAATTTCCTTTTAAACCCAGGTCACTATCTTTTCAGCAGAGATTGGGTCTTTCCCATCTCATCTGTATCTGTGTTGAAGGAGAGTCTAGGTATGGCTTTCCATGGGAGTTTGTGGAAGATATACTCTGCTCATGCAGAACTTCCTGGGTCAGTATTCCTCCCATTGCAGACACACTGGGCGCTCCTTTGCACAAGATTTCAGTGTCCATATACCACAGTCACATAGAGGACCACCTGTGCCACAGAACCACAGGTTCACAGAAGACACCCCTGTGAGAGGCCAGTGATCAATCCTGGGATTGATAGCCACCAAAACTGAGGCTTATTGAGAGCTATTTGGATCTGGTTAAACAGGGTTCAGGATTTAATTGCTCAGCAATGGATGAGTCTCTGATGGCAATGGCAACCTCAGCACAGCACCTTGGCTGGCATTCATGGAGGACAAGTCATGCCATCAGTTCTGTTTTCAATGACAACAAAGGTCCAAGCTGCCATCAGAAGCATCTTCCAGCTTCTTTGAGTGGTCTGAGGCTTTCTTCTATAGATACATGCTTTCATCTAAAAGTCAAGCCAGGTACCAACCAAGTGGTTTCTGCAGCAAGGAACTGGAGGACATTCTCCTTCTTCATCCGCAAGATGAGGGCTCTGGACCCTGTGATGGTTTCCCTTTAAGATCATTCAGGAATCAAGACCATACCATATGAGCTCTTCAGGCAGTGTGGAAAGGCTTTGATTTGTTTTTATTCACTTAACTTGTACAATGCTCCCAGCAGGTTTGAGTGAAACCTGAGACTCTTACTGAGGTAGAGGATCAGACAAATCGATTTGACCTTGGACCATGCACCCTTAGCCTTAATGGTGGAAATTGGTGATTAGAGACTAGAAACACTCTCACGTTCATAAGACTCTATCAGAATTTAACCGTATCTTAGAAACAACAAGAAAAATGTTTAATAGATAAGAATTCTTCCTTTGTCCTTAGGGATCCTTGGACCAGAATACAGAAAGGAGGGTACCATTCTGTGATTTTTCTCTGCAACGGGGGATCAGATCATTTAATTTCCTGAGGAAACAATAACTTGGCAAACTCTCTCTCCTCTCTTTCCATGTGCTAGGCAAGTGGTGAAAAAGGAGTGGGGCTGACTTCAGCTCTGTCACAGATGTTGACTCACCACTGGTCTGCCCTCTTTCTCCCTTGCCACCCTCTTGCTTCTGCCAAAGTTAGCATGCTGGATCAGTAGGATACAAAGCTGCGCATGACCCTTTTTGGGGCTGGACACTGTCATCTGGCCAGATAAACTAACAGGCTAGCAAATCCAGCTGGGGCTGGTTGTACTTTGCCCACGTCTGTTGCGGCATATGGTGTGTTCACTTGAAGTGACTGACAGAGCTATTTAACTTTGCAGTTTGTTTGTCTGATGCCCCTATCCAAATACCATACATACCGTCATATACTGGTGAACAGTCTTCAGTGTGGTTACGATTCATGGCTATCATAAGGGGAATACTTTAAAATTGGTTTTGAACTCCGTAGTTCCCAAGATGGCAGAGCTGGACGGAAACATTTGGAGACATACCCTTTAATTGGCCCCATAATTTTATCCAGAAAGAAATTGAAGCAGAAAGATTACGTGACTCCCACAAGGACTCATGCAGCCAGTTAGTATTAGGACTAGAGCTAGAACCTTCGACCCTGACTTTCAACTTAGTCCTTTCTCCAGCTCAGGCTGTTCCCATGTTTCCTTTCATTTTATCTTCAAACTGTGGCCCCCTGGAACCTTTCCTGGAATTGGACTTCTGAGCCTAAAGTGGCTTAATGCACACGTTTGGGAAAGGATAGCCATGAGGCCTCTGAGTGGTTTTGATCAAGTTTGCCAATATTTACACCCTAGGATGATCTGCATAAACTTCATGAATAATATAAATTCCTACAAAGTGAGTTAACCGTGAGCTACACGGTCTTTTGAAAAATCCATGTTATGCAATCACCCTGGCAAAGTTAACAACGCAATAGAGTATTGAAGGTAACCACTGACTGCAGTCACTGCTATTGACCATTTTAAGTGTGACTATTTTAAAAATACTGTATGCCTCATTAAGCTGTGCTCTGAAAATGAGGAATTTGCTTTAACTGCATTGTTTTGAATTGCTGAGAGAAGAATCTATCAACCACAAGGTGCCCTGCTGCTGAACTCAGCCAAAAAGCTGTTAATAACTCCAGCAGATGTTTCAGCTTTTTAGGCCAATAGACTCCCTCTCTCCCTGCCCTCCCTTTTCCAGAATCTGATGCCAATATGACTGAACTCCAGTTTTTGTGGTTGCTGTCGCCACCGCCGCCGCTGCTAGGGCTGGTGATACAATGCCGCTGAGGAATGATCCTTTAAACAACCACTGGCAACAGAACCTCAGCCCTTTAAGGTCAGAATATTATTGCTTTTACCATCAGAAGTTTAAATCTTCGGGGGGAAATGAAGGTAAGGGCACAAAAATCAGTATTTTTGTTGTGTTCTCTGCCTTCATTGCTAGTCATTATGCTTCACTTTTTGTGGCTTCTCCCAGTGCTTAAAGTCCGTTTCTCAGACTCATCAGAGTGCTGGGCTTGCTAAGGTTGAGGGTCATTAACACACTGGAGGCCCTACTAATCTGGGAGAGACGTTCTTGGCTTAGCAGCTTTACAAAGGGGGCCTCTGCGTGATGCAGTTTTGTGTGGTTGTATGCCTGATACTGTGTGGCTCAGATGCCCTGAACTTAGCCCTTCTGCAATATTAGATGTGTGTTTTATAAATATAGCTACATCCCTGTGTGACAGGTAGGTATGAGGGCACACAGGGTCACCGCAGTCCCATACTAGGATTTATCAACATCTCTGAACTGGGATAAACCTGACGTTGTCACCTGAAATCAAATCTACATTCCAAGGCTTTCCAAATGAGAAGACATTAGAAATAAAGGGCGAGGAGAGATCCCGTCCCCTTCCCCGACACTCCCTGCACTGCCTCCTACTCAATTATTTTGGAGAGAGTGCTTTAACACACCCTGGTGACAACAGGGTGACCAAGAAAACACAGGTGCACCACATTATGAAATGCTATATTGGCTCGGAACACATCTGAACTGCACATCTATACACATCATCATGCAGAGAATTGCCATTCAGAGGGGGAAAAGTTGAGAGGCAGAATTAAGTTCATAAATATTTTGTTTCCTTATTTTGATGCAACATAAAGCCAGAATATCCAGGACTCTGCAGACCTCTATTGTCAGCTTCAACATTGCCAACCATAGTAATTCAACCCCCATATCTCTGCTGTGTGCCATACTGGCTGTAAAGAGTAAATACCTTTTCCCCGGTGTCACCACCATCATACTGTTTGCATGCTTTCAGTCCTGTGTAATTCTAATTCTCAGGAAAAGCTCAGGAATACAATGCTAGCTCTCCGAGCCACACCCCCACCCCCATCGCTTTTTTTTAAACCTGGATAAAGAAATAGATTACATTGTAACTTGGTCCACATTCTCTTAAGTCCATGTGGATAGCACTCATTAATGCTAATGGAATTTGCACATATGCATTGAAGGGGAAATATACTTGCCTATGCCTGTGTATTCTTTATTTTCTTACTGTACACTTGAGAGTTCTGTGGCATCTATAGCTTCTAATTCTGAAACATGAGTAACTCAGATTAAAAATTATACCATTCATTTTGAAATACAGTATTCCCACTAGCAAAAGGGATGGGTATTTCTGCTTAGATTACTATGATTCCAAGAAGCCAATACCAGATGATGACTCCAGTAAAATAAACAACCAATGTTGAAACAATAAAATAGGTTTAAAAGGCCGGGCGCAGTGGCTCACGCCTGTAATTCCAGCACTTTGGGAGGCCGAGGTGGGCAGATCACGAGGTCAAGAGATTGAGACCATCCTGGCCAACATGGTGAAACCCCGTCTCTACTAAAAATACAAAAAAATTAGCTGGGCGTGGTGGCACGCACTTGTGCTCCCAGCTACTCCAGCGGCTAAAGCGGAAGAATCGCTTCAATCCAGGAGGCGGAGGTTGCAGTGAGCCGAGATTGCGCCACTGCACTCCAGCCTGGTGACAGAGCAAGACTCCATCTCAGAATAAATAAATAAATAAAATAAAATAGGGTTAAAAATAAAAACAGCAAAAACTCTCTACTGAATCAGTAGAAAATATATTCTCATTATTTAAACAGTATCTATTAAATAACCCATATGCATCTCCAGAGGAGTGAAAACACAAGATGAGGGGGGAAAAAAAAGAACTGAAAATAATCGTGGCTAATCTGAGACTCCAGGCCTGCCAGCAGTGAATATTGGCAATAGGCATTAACGAACTATGTGGGGATATCTGAGGCCCAATCCAGACCATGTACTTCATTAGGTCTTGAATTTTACCTGGAATCTTGTACTGCAAATGATGATTTCCAAACTGTTTTGTTCTTGATTATTTCCAGTCCAAGTAAAATGGACAATAAAGAAAAGATGCTTCCATACTGTTTCCATGATGGATGTTCACAACCAAAATAACTTCACCATCTGATGTATTTCACAGTTTTAAGTTAAAACAGACGTACTATAATATGCTTGTACATCTGGCTCAGGTGCTTCATTTGCCATATGTTTGTGAAATAATCCAAGGAGATGTTACAATTGTACATTCCCTTTGGGACTTGAAGAAAATGTGCCCACAAAGAGTTACCTAATTATTCATTCCTGCCAAGAACATCCTCTCCTAATAAGAAGGAGAGGCAACTTAAAACGAGGCAATAGTGCTTTCAGTCTTGAGAGATGTCAGTGCCACTTATTGTTTCAAAAACAGAAAGTCTTATGTGTTTTTTAAAATAAGAAAAAGATCTTTGGCCTTTAAAGCAAATAAAATACTCTGCAGGTGGTGTATTTGGTATTCTTATGGGGGCAAATTCTGCAGCACTGATCAAGGCCTATTGTTTCCTGAAACTCATTGAATTAAAGCCCATGAGGCCACATAGAAATTAGTGAACCAAAAGTTGACAGTCTCTAAGAAATGGCTGCTCTGGCAACACTAGACATTCATGGAGAACTTTGTAATCGGTAAATTGCTTTCATATATGTTACCACATTTAATTCTTATGACAATTTTGTGAAGCAGGTAAAAAAGGCATCCCTTGTTTAGTTTTACCAGTTGTAGTACTGATTCTTCACAACACTAATAAGCAAAAGAATGAGCATCTTTCTTAAAAAATTGTAAGTTATTTTGGTCTTGACCAATATATACCATTTACCATAGCACACATTCCTCTCTTTAAGAGTCATTGACAATCTGCTTTTTTCCCATCTTTTCCTGTTATTTGCATCCTTCTAAACTATGACTTATTTTTTTCTGATTCTGTTTAATTAAAATTTTGATTTTCTTTTAAAGATTAAAATGTAGAGGGAGAATTAGTGTATTGGTTAAAATACAAGCTAACCATCAAAATTCAAATTTTAATGAGGCCCTAAGCCAGGATAGAAGTCAAATGCATAAAGCATGTTCTGGGCCTAGCTTCATCCATTATTAAATGAATTTGAAAAAAATGTGGCAATGATGAAGTTATCAGCCAATAAACCTTGAATAGTATGTTAATTGTATATTGACTGAAGTAACAGATTAGATGAGGGTTGAATTTTCACGAAGACTGGAATAAAAGACCCTAAATAGGCAGATTAAGTTAGACATTCTTTTCCCCCTGAAACGCAAACTTCAGTGTTAAACGGGAAACAAATGATGAGAGACAGAGAGTAAGATTTGCCTCAGGTTACCCAGCTTGGAAACAGGAGTCCATGCCAAGTCATCTCCCTCCATAGCGCTGGAAAACAACAGCAACTATTGAATACAAATGATCTCAGCTTTTCTAGTAAATCCTAACATTTTCTCATTACTCAGTGTATAATACTTCCAATTTGTATATAATATTTCCCTTGAGAGGGAGAAAGAGTTACTATGAGGAAATAATTAATTTTGGTCTCTTGTTGTGAGAGAAATTAAAGAGAAAGTTCAGAGAACAAGTGTAAAAAACATCTGTCTAAAAAAGAAAATGCCGCTCATCTTCCCTGACCCTGTACACAGGCCGGTGGTGACCGCTATAATCGTGGAAAGGGGCTTGTGTCTCTTCAGCCTCAGCTTTTGATGGACTCAGATGAATGTCTGAAAAATCTGTGGGAGCTGAGGTTCTATTGTTAGAAATGCTGAAACTGGTCTCCTTAAAGAAGAGTGTCTCAGCAGAGTATTACACAGACCTCACCTAATCTCTTTTCCAGAGTATACTGCAGCTAATTCATGGGGATCGTTGGAGTCTATTGGTCAAAAACGTTAAGCACTATCGCCATCATAATACAGAGCTCTTAAAAGTGTGTACATGTCCCGGTGGTGGAACACATTCTTTCTATAGCATAAATTGTAGTCAGGATACATTCCTAAGTGCGTCTCAAAAGTTATATATGTAATCAAGTAGGCATTCGGATTTTAATTTTGGCAGGGCATGCTTTGAGATTCCCCAGGCAATTTTTTTGCCAGTCATTGCAATCATATACTTAAAAATACACACACACATACATTTTCTTCATTCACTAAAAGTATACTACACGCCATGGATACAAAGTTAAGAAGGCAAGGACTTGCCATCAAGTCATTGAAACAACTGGAGAATCAAAATTGCAAACATGAAAATATGAGAATTGAATGATCCAGCAAGTTGAGTGGCAGATTAGGATAACATGTGTAAATCTGTCCTGGAAAACATCCCAGAGGAAGAAGAAACATGAATAGGTGTTTTCCAGGTAGACAAAAGGTTTTAAACTGTGTGCTGTGAGTTACAAGATGCTAAATATCAATTGTAAGGAAGGTAACATCAAGCATCTGTCTTTGAGTTCTAGGGCCACAGTGAAAGAATTAGGGAAGGCAATTCTTGGAGGTCAGGCAAATGTCATGCAGTGTATTGCAGTAGTTAAGGAAGTTCATGGACTTAATCAAGTAAACTTATAGCCCATAAAATGTGGGAGAGATGCAAGAAAAAGAATAAATAGGATATGGTGTTTAAAAGGTGAGAAAAGAATCAAAGGTTCCCAAATATTTGGCTTGGGAAACTGGGTAGAGGGTCTAAACCTTCATTAGTATAACGAGTATAAATATAATGTAAAATATCCTGTAGTACTAGCTACTCAAGAGGCTGCGGCAGGAGAATTGTTTGAAACCGGGAGGCAGAGATTGCAGTGAGCTGAGATTGTGCCACTGCACCACAACCTGGACAACAGAGTGAGACTCCATCTAAAAAAAAATAAATAGGCCGGGCGTGGTGGCTCATGCCTATAATCCTAGCACTTTGGGAGGCTGAGGTGGATGGATCACCTGAGGTCAGGAGTTCAAGACCAGCCTGGTCATCATGGTGAAACCCCATCTTTAAAAAAAAATGACAAATAATAATAATAATAATAAATAAATATAATGCAAAGAATACAGAAAGAAGAATAGGCTTTGTAGAGTTACTGAGAATAGACACCTAAGCAGAGATTAACGTGTTCAATTCTGGACATACTGAGTTTGCAATGCCTGTAGGATATCCAAATGAAACTATTTAGAAAACAGTTGGTATGGAAGGGAATAGAGCTTAGGAAAGAGATTTATTTATTTGTTTTACTATACCCTGTTTATTCTTCCTATTTTTTCTTTTTAATTTTATTTTTTGTGGGTACATAGTAGGTGTATATATGGGGTACATAAAATGAAATATTTTGGTAGAAGTATATGATGCATAATAATCACATCAGGATAAATGGAGTATCCATCACCTTAAACATTTATCTTTTGTGTTACAATTATACTCTTTTAGTATTTTTAAACCTACAATTAAATTAGTATTGACTATGGTCACCCTACTGTGCTATCAAGTACTATATCTTACTCATTCTTCTATTTTTTGTATGCATTAACCATCCCACTCCCTAGCCCCAACCCCCCTCTACTCTTCCCAGCCTCTAGTGAACCATTATTCTGCTCTCTACCTCTACGAGTTCCATTATTTTAATTTTTAGCTCCCACAAATGAGTGAGAACATGTGATGTTTGTCTCTCTGTGCCTGGTTTATTTCACTTAACATAACGATCTCTGGTTCCATCCATGCTGTTGCAAATGAGATTTCATTCTTTTTTATGGCTGAATAGTGCTCTATTGTATATATGAACCACATTTTCTTATATCTGTTTGCCTGTTGATGGACACTTAGGTTGCTTCTGAATTTTGGCTATTGTGAATAGTGCTGCTATAAATGTGAGAGTGCAGATATCTCTCCAATATATTGATTTATTTTCTTTTGGGGTATATGCCTAGCAATGGGATTGGTGGATCATATGGTAACTCTATTTTTACTTTTTTGAAGAACCTCCAAACTGTTCTCTGTAATGGTTGTGCTAATTTACATTCTCATCAACAGTATACAAGGGTTCCCCTTTCTCCATATCCTCACTGGCATTTGTTATTGTCTGACTTTTGGATAAAAGCCATTTTAACTAGAATGAGATGATAGCTCATTGTAATTTTGACTTGTTATGGGTTGTCTCTTTACTTTGCTGATTGTATCCTTTGCTGTGCAGAAGGTTTTTAACTTTATGTGATCCTGTTTGTCCATTTTTGCTTTGGTTGCCTGTGCCTGTGAGGTGTTTCTCAAGATAGACCAATGTCTAGGAAAGTTTCCCCAATGTTTTCATTCATTAGATTCATAATTTGAGGTCTTAGATTTAAGTCTTTAATTGATTTTGATTTGATTTTTTTAATATGGTGAGACATAGGGTCCAGTTTTATTCTTCTGCATATGGATATCCAGTTTTCCCTGCATCACTTATTGAAGAGACTGTCCTTTCCCTAATGTATGTTCTTGGCACCTTTGTCAAAAAGAAGTTTACTGTAGATATACACATTTCTTTCTGCGTTCTGTAGTCTGTTCTGATCTATGTGACTGTTTTTATGCCAGTACCATGCTGTTTTGGTTACTATAGTTCTGTTGTATAATTTCAAGTCAGGTAATGTTATTCCTCCACTCTTGTCCTTTTTGCTCAAGATAGCTTTGGCTATTCTGGGTCTTTTGTGGTTCCATATAAATTTTAAGATTGTTTTTTCTATTTCTGTGAAGAATGTCATTGGTATTTTGATAGGAATTGCATTGAATCAAAAATTATTTGAACAGTATGGACATTTTGACAATATTGATTCTTCTAATTCATGAATATGAAGTATCTTTCCATTTTTTCTGTGTCCTCTTCAATTCTTTCATCAGTGTTTTATAGTTTTCATTGTAGAGATCTTTCACTTCTTTGATGAAGTTAATTCTTAGGAATTTAATTTTATTTGTAGCTACTGTAAATGGGATTACTTTCTTGATTTATTTTTCAGATTGTTTGCTGTTGGTATATAGAAATGTTACTGATTTTTGTATTCTGACTTTGTATACTACAAGTTTACTGAATTTCAGCTCTAATATTTCTTCAATGAAATGTTTATGTTTTTGCAAATATAAGATCATATTATCTGCAAACAAAGATAATTTGACTTCTCCTTTAGGATAGAGTTTTAGATGTTAAACAGTGGCAGGGACAAGATCCCCCCAAAAGTGAATAAAGAGGGACAAAAAGACACTGACATTTAAAAGGAGGGCAAAAAATCAGAAACCTACCAAGGCACTGGATAAGGAGCAGTCAGTGTGGTAGGAGGTAAGCCAGGTGAGAGAGAAAATAGACAAAGCCAGAGCTCCAAGAATGGAAGAAGAGTCAGATTATTAACAATGCTTATTTCACTGGGTTAGAGAGTGAAGCAAGATTGTCTCTGCAGTGATATGGGTTCGAATGGATCAGAGTGAGTGGATGATGTGAAATCATAGATAGTAAATTTAACTTTCACTTTGTAAAAAATACAGTTATCAGAGAAAGAGGTATAAGGGTGCTAAATAAATGGGTCACTAAAGGGGTTTTGTCTGTTTAACTTCTATGTCCAAGACGTAGAAGTTAAACAGACAAAACCCCTTCTATGTCCAAGGTAGAATAATTTCCATAGCTCCAGTGGATGGGCTTGCCTTTGATAGGAAAATTGTGTTTTGCTAGAAATAAGGACAAAGAAAAAGTCGATGCAGGCGCAGGTGGGCTTATGGGTGAATGGACAGGGAAATGAAAGAAGCCACTCCTGATAGTTGCTAGTCCCTAAATTAGAAGCAAGGTCATCCCCAAAAAGAGAAGATTGAAAATTTTGAAGAGTGGAGAAAGTTTAGAACAGCAGCTAAGGGAAACGGGAGAAGCACATGTAATAGGACTACTAAGTAACACTGAAGGCACAACTGAGATTAGTTTCACTCCAGATTTATGATCTCCATTCTATATGGTTATGATTTTTCTTTTTCCTTCAGCAGAGCAGTGCTCAAGGAATGTTTACAGCTAAGGAGGCTCCATAGAGGATTGCCTGAAGGACATGAAGTCCATCCATCTCTCCAGATAGTTTAGATTATATCTAAAGATCAAGGTAAACCATCAAACTAAATACTTGAGCCATATTGTTTTGGCCCCTTTTACTATTACTCACTTTTACTGAATTGCATTTTGGCATGGGGCCTTGGCTGGCATTGAAGGGCCCAACAAGAAACAGCCATAGGCCTCTCAGCCTTTTTAGCATCATGGAGGCAGTTCAAAAGGAAAGGCACCATCCTCAGTATCATTTATGTTCCATTCGTGAGGGCACAAAGAGCCATTTCTCTTAGACCCAAATGCCAGGAAACAATTGGTTTTTCTCGAGTAATGGCAATGTGTTTGCATGTTTGTATGGACTTGAAGCCGGAATGCACGGTTTCAAATTTAGCATCCATCATCTATCAGTTGGTTGATCTTGAGCCTATTAACTTCTCTGTGCTTTGATTTCTTCATCTAAAAATTAGCAAAAATGACAGTATGTGCTCCATAGGAATGCAGTGAGAATCAAATGAAACAATCAATGTAAAAATGTTTAACATTATGTCTGGCAAACCATAAGTCCTTAATACGTATTAGTTATCATTATTATCTTACAACTGATATTTTTGTTTTATTTTTGTGTTTTGCCTTCATCTTCAGTGTGGTGTGCCTTTGGAATAATTTATCTCTGGTTTCCACTTAGTATTATTTTCCATTTCTTTTTACTTATACTTCACTTATTTTTCATCTGATATTCACCTAGCATGGTTTGGGAACGAGGCCGAATATGAGAAAGTAAACAAGAGTTCTTATGCCAGTTGGTAACTATAAAGATTATTCTATCTTTATCTTAGAAATAGTTTCAAAGATAGTAAAATGAACTTTCTTATACCACATTTGTATGTAGAAATGAATGTTTCCTTGAAGTCCATTTCACTTGGTATTGACTTTTCTTACAATCGCTCTTGATCAGGCCCCCTACAGGGACTTGGCCCTGACTCAGTATTGGCTCAAATACTTCTCACTGTGAATAAATAACATGTTACTTTAATTGCAGAGAGGGACAGATTATTGTGGCTTGAGAAGTAGCTAAATTCTGCTGCGGAATGAGGGCTGGATTTGAGGGTCAAAGGACCTAGGTGTAGATACCAACTCTGACACCAGCTCTTTGCCATTGCAACTCTTGCCTCAGTTCTTTCATCTGCTAAGTAGGGTTAACAATATTGATCTCACAGTGTGATTGTGAGAAGTAAAGAAGAGATTCAGCAAAAATTAGTAGAATCTGCATCCAGTGCAGGCGGTAGCATTCAAGCAATCATTCACACTTGTACTTGAAAAATAGGGTCAAATGATTCAATCTTTTTTTTTTTTTGGGACATAGTCTTGCTTTGTTGCCAGGCACCAGGCTGGAGTGCAGTGGCGAGATCTCAGCTCACTGCAACCTCCACCTCCCGGGTTCAAGCAATTCTCCTGCCTCAGCCTCCCGAGTAGCTGGGACTACAGGCACCAGCCACCACGCCCAGCTAATTTTTGTATTTTTAGTAGAGATGGGGTTTCATCATGTTGGCCAGGATGGTCTTCATCTCTTGACCTCGTGATCCGCCCACCTCGGCCTCCCAAAGTGCTGGGATTACAGGTGTAAGCCACTGCGCCGCCCGGCCGATTCAGTCTTCTTAATTATATTTAAAGGCAACTTTAACATACTTATCTTATTGAACTATTTGAAATATGGATACCAGCCATTTCGAAATATTTAGTCAAAAGTCAATAAAAAAGCTTTAATTCTCGTTTAAGAATATTCAGGAAATTTCATCTTGGTATCAGATTATCAACTTGGCCTGCAATATCACAGGAGAAACATGAAAAATATCCCAGATTGAATTATCTGCTTTTAACTAAATAAATAATTGGAAAAATCCCTGATATACAAATAAGTCTGCTTTGTTTCCTGGCAGACTTACTTTGTTTTGCTTATTGTTATTGTTGCTAGTTTTGTTGCTGCATAGACCAGTAAGCACATGCAGATGAAAGGAAGCTTTTGTTTTGTTTTAACTGAAGGTATGTGGGCACGGGATGTCTTATCCCAGGTGTTAATAGCAAAACGGTTTAGGCCAATTCTTTAAGGAAATAGGAGCACTTACTTTCCTAAACCCCTCCCACCTGTCAGGACCAAAGTTGAAAACCAGAGAATGTTGTGTTGGTGGGCCACTCCCCACTGCCCCACAGAACACCCAGAGAAATCTGTGCTGGATAGCACAAAAAGAGCCCAGCTACAATGGTTGGTCTTCAAAGGGGTTCATTTATTATATTGCTCAGTGCCCCACAGAGTTGCTCCAAGCTCATAACTGCCACTGATTTCAAAGAGAGCTCTGAACTTGCATACGCTCCACAAGGCACGGCGCAGGATGAGAAATAGGCTGAGTGGCTTTAAGCCATGTTCAGACATTTTTTAATGTTCATAAATGTCTTTGGCACCATCACTTTCACATAGAAACCCACTTACCTCCTGCCGCAAAGTGTGAAATAAAGCCATTTTCAAGCCTGGGTCGGGGATGGTCTGGAAATTGGGCTAAATCTTAAAACTGCATCAAGACTGAAAATAGGATTCACAAGCTGGAGCTCGGCTCTCACTAAACCATTTCCAAGGTCAGGTCACTGTGACACTGTGCTCTGTTAGGTACCATCAGTGCTATCCTTGAAGGGTTAAGAAAGTGAACCGTGGTCATCTCCGTAGCTTTCAAATGAACCTGGAGTTAAACCGAAGGCCCATAGCTCTAAGGCATCAAAAAACAGGTGGTCTACTGAAGGAGGGAAGCACTGTCTCAACTGAGGCCTGATTGGGATTCACCTGGCAGAGCCCTGGGAAACCTTAAGTTAGGGATTGGCATTTCTTTTTTTTTTTTTTTTTTAAAGATGGGGTTTCAACCACGTTGGTCGGGCTGGTCTTGAACTCCCGACCTCAGGTGATCTGCCCGCCTTGGCCTCCAAAGTGCTTGGATTACAGGCGTAAGCCACCACACCTGGCCTCTTTTTTTTTTATTATTATTTTTTGAGACGGAGTCTTGCTCTGTCACCAGGCTGGAGAGCAATGGTGTGATCTCTGCTCACTGCAACCTCCGCTTCCCAGGTTGAAGCAATTCTTCTGCCTCAGCCTCCCAAGTAGCTAGGACTACAGGTACACACCACCACACCCAGCTAATTTTTGTATTTTTAGTAGATATGGGGTTTCACCATGTTGGCCAGAATGGTCTCCATCTCCTGACCTTGTAATCTGCCCGCCTTGGCCTCCCAAAGTGCTGGGATTACAGGCGTGAGCCACCGCGCCCAGCTGGTATTAGCATTTCTTTTTTTTTTTTTTTTTTTTGAGACGGAGTTTCGCTCTTGTTACCCAGGCTGGAGTGCAATGGCATGATCTCGGCTCACCGCAACCTCCGCCTCCTGGGTTCAAGCAATTCTCCTGCCTCAGCCTCCCGAGTAGCTGGGA
>PVKV010022419.1:0-35407 GCA_004027835.1 Alouatta palliata
ATGGGCTTGTTTGTTTTTTTCTTGTAAATCTGTTTCAGTTCTTTGTAGATTCTGGATATCAGCCCTTTGTCAGATGGGTAGACTGCAAAAATTTTTTCCCATTCTGTTGGTTGCCGATTCACTCTAATGACTGTTTCTTTTGCTGTGCAGAAGCTGTGGAGTTTGATTAGGTCCCATTTGTCTATTTTGGCTTTTGTGGTCTTTTTTTTCCAATGTATTGTTACATCTGATAATTGTCTATTTACATTGGGAGCCAGAGGTAGTTTGCGCTTGTATATGGAATTAAAAGGAATAGAAAAAGTGAAAAGGCAACAAAATACTGTGTTTTTGTGTGTATATCCTCTCAGTTTCCCTCAGAAGTCCTTGGCCTTAAGTGCCTAGGTAAGGCTAAATTGCTCCCTGGAAGGTTCTATACAAAAATTCCTTATTAAGTACACTACATTTTTTAGGTCATGGAAATAAAATGACTTTGACATTTGCAATAATGCTCTGATTTGAGCTCAGAAGAAAACATAGCCTGCAATTAATTTCACTAACTGGAGTGTGACCTGTGTTGCAAACCCTACATCCTTCCTTTAATTTTTAAATAATTGCCAAGACATGCAAATACTAAAAACATAAATTTTGATATTATCTTCAGAGAATAGTAATGTCTTTTGTCTTTTGACTTTGGATGAAAAAATAAGGTAATAGCAAAGGAAATACAAAGCTAAAACGCCTGTGATGACAGCTATGAGTTAGAGAAGTACGAGTCAACGTCCATAGCTGATTAGAGTTAAACAGGTGCATCAAAAATGATGACTGGTAATTGTGCATAAGAAAGTATGAGCTTCCATAATTGAACTTTTGTTGTTCAATATCTTCACGTGAACATATTTCATAGAATCATTTTAATGTGAATGTTTTTATTATAAAAGGGATATGTTACATTTTGCTAAATAATTTTATCCACATGTGATACAGCTGGTCAATATAGATATAATTAAGAAAGCAAACCATAATTTATTAAATATTGCATTAGTTCACAGGAATAATTTTAAAAACTTGACACTTTATTGACTGCTCTGCAATGAGGCATTAAGTAATATTGTGGTATTTATTATTAACTTCACATTTAGACAAACTTAGCATGAGGCTTTAAAGGATTTACTAAAGAAGTTTACACATTTTTTGAGGGTCAACAATCTAATCTTTGATTAGGTTAGATTACTATAGAAATAGCTTTGGATTCATTTTCTGATACTGAACAGTTTCGACACTTGGTTGAAAGATCTGTAGATCGAATATCCAACTTGCAGTCCTGTTCCTTTGCATTCAAGTGAACAACCTTTATCAGAATGACATATTCAATACTATACTGTCTATACAGAATAGCTGTTCCTCAGTTCACCCTTGTTGGGATATGAACTTTCTAGATTTCCTTTTAGTTTATCCTATAGCCTCTCACTGGTAGCACTTTCTGTGTATGGCATATGATATAGGTGCCTTGTGTGCAGTAAATTGCCTGCTCATGCTGTCCCAGAGGCCTAGATGTCACATAAAGGGCATCCACCTACTTGGAAAAGGTCACTGCTTTCCACAGTATAAAAGTACTGGAGTATATATAGGACATGAATGCTTTCAGTAATCCTTGGGGTATTTCCTAATTAATGCTATCTGTCAGTACAATTATTAGACACCTCAGAGTATAAATAGCTACATATGGTATTTTTAAAGTAGATCTTTAGTCTCATTGCCAGATAGCTCTCAGCACAAATTAGATTCTTATGAGAATAACCTGCTTTTGTTTCAATGCACAAAACAAACTTTGAACATCTGCATACTTAGTTAAAAAAATGTCCATTGCAGCATATCAGCAAGAATAATGTCGTTCATGACATAGCTTATTTGACCAAGAGAATACATTACAATATGGAGAGTAATTTTCTATGAAAAAAATAATAAGACCAATAAAAAGGAACAGAAATGTCCAAATAGTTAAAGAGAAAAAAAGTCCTTGGACCTTGAACAAGGTCACAAATATTCAAGTGCTGTCATGGTACCGTATGTCAGAAAAGTATAGAATTAAGAGTGTTTTATTTTATGTATTTCCTTTAAAGTTTGCATTCAGGCTTACTCTGATATCTTAATATATGTTTTGGTAATTTATGTTTACAAGGTATTGGCTGAAGAACTTTGTATTGGAAGTTAGTAAACATCAGTGTCAAATTCGGGAGATTTTGCATATTGCAATGTAAAGGTAGCTACACTTTCTTACTTGGCTAGGAAGGGCACTTCCATATGTCATCTCTATGATTTGAAGTGGTCTATGCTTCTCTCTTCCATTGGTTTAAAATTCTTCTATCACATAATAACTTAGATGATTTATTGGAAAGTTCAAAATTTGCTGTTTGTGTTTTTATTCCACTGATGAAATAAATGCATGAATGGAGTAATAGAATGTATTGACACATCTAGAGAAAAATATTGTTGCTTATACCTGCATAGCTGCTGGTATGTCACAGACAGCAACAACAAAAATCCGTAACAAGTGCTAAGATTTGAATGTCTTCTCCATAACTCATGTCGAAATTTAACTACCATTATGATAATCTTGGCAAGTGGAGCCAGTAAGTGGTGATTAAGTGGCAGAGTTCTCATGAATAGATTAATCCTGTTATTTCATGAGTGGGTTACTTATCCCAGGAGTGGGATCCTGATAAAAGAATGAATTCCCCAGGATATCCTTTCTCTGTCTCACAGGCTCCTTTGTTCTCCCTCATCATGTGATACCTTCCACAATGTTTTCACACAGCAAGGGGATCCTTATCAGGTGACAACCTTCTATCTGGACTTCCCAGACTCCATAACTGAGAACTGATGAAACTTCTATTGTTTATAATTTGCCCAATTTGAAATTCTGTTACAGCAGTAGAAAATGGACTAGGACAACCAGCCAAAATCTTAGGTCAGAATCTAAAGTGACTGCAGTGAGACATTTGATGAATACTGATTAACAAATCCTAAAAATTATAATTGCAAGCTTTTAAAAAAGATAATCTTATGAAAGAGTAAGTCTTGTTATGTAACATGGATCACTTGGATCATACTATCTCAGCAAGTTGCTATAATTCATAGTAAGCAAAGATTAAATACTCATCTTTAATTAGAAGTCTATCTGGTTGAACTTACTCTACTTTTGGAAAACAACCAATGATTGCTAAATACATTTCAGACATACCTATTTGAGGTAATCTTGTTGTTGGCAAGAGGGTTTAATGTATTGAACATATTGGCAAACTCTCTGATATTGCTCTTTCTTCACTCACTACCATCCAGCTGCACTGGGTTCCTTTTATTCTGCATTCTCTAAATTTCTGCCTTTGCTCTTGTTCTCCATGTCTAAAACGGTTGATTGCAGTGCACTCTCCTTTTAATATTTCTAGATATGATTCAAATAGAATTTTTGTTAAAGCCAAAATATCCCAACCTTGTAAAAATTAGCCATCTCCCCTCTTTTTGTAATATAATTTGTATCCGCTTTATACTGTTTTATATACTCTTTTTTTTTCCCTACTATATAAAGTTCATCTGAGCAGATTTATATACTCTCATATTACCATATTTCTTTATCAATATTGATAATTTTTTTGTCATTCTCCCAGATTGAGTTGTTTATTATTATGTTTCCAGAACATAGAAGAGGGCTTGGCACATAATAGAAATTCCTTATTATTGACTGAGTGCTTATGTGTGCTGAAATTACTTCAAAGGACAAAAATGCATTTATCAAATGATACAATGAATCACTGACTGAATTGTCAATCTGAAATGTTTAAGTTGATTCTCCCACCATTTCAGGGAACATAGTCAAAAAAAAAAAAAGGCAAAGCGAATGACTGGTTCAATGATTTAAATAATGAATGGAACAATTATTAAGTAGTCATGCCACTGCATATGTTTTAAATATCTCACTCCATGCTTTTCTTGCATGCGTGGGTTCTGACAAAGAATCTATTATAATTCTTGTCCCAGTTTCTCTATACATAAGGTATTTTTTCCCTGGGATTTTTTTTCAAGAGTTCACATCATTTTTGTTTATATGTAGTATGAATATGATATGCCGAGGTATAATAATCTTTTTGTTTTGTTCTAAAACCCTGCTTGGTTTTCTCTGAGCTTCCTGAATCTGTGGTTTGGTGTTTATCATTAAAATCTGAAAATTCTCAGTCATTGCTACATAAGAACCTTATTTCTTCTCCTTTCGATATTCCAGTTAAGAGTATATTATGTATTTTGAATTGTTCCATAGTTTTAGATGTCCTCCTCTGTGTTTTTGTGTTTATTGTTGTTGTTGTTGTTTTTCTGTTTTTTTTTTTTTTTATTTTGCATTTCAGTTCGGGAAGTTTCTATTGGCACAGCTTCAAGTTTACAGATTCCACCCTTCACCACACCTAGTCTACTAATGAGACCATTAAAATAATTATTCATTTATGTTGCAATAGATTTTATTTCTAGCTTATTTAATACATCCTTTAAATTTATATCTCCCTGCTTCCATTGTCCATCTGTCTTTACATGTTACTATATGTACTCTTCCCTTTAGAGCTCTACATGTATTAATCAGAGTTATTTTAAATTCTCTGTCTGATGATTCCAATGTCCATGTCATATTTGAATCTGGTTTGGATGCTTGCTTTTACTTTGGAGGCTGTGCTTTCATTGCCTTTTGCTGTGTCTCTTAACTTTTTTGCTGAAAGTCACCTGTGTTGTATTGGGTAGTAGGAACTGAGACAAACTGGCCTTTAGTGTTAGATTTGAAATGAGTCTGGCTAGAAGTTGGGCTCTGTTTATTATTTGCTGTAGCTGTAGTTGTCAGAGACTTCAGATTTCTCTAGTATCCTTAATTTTTGTCTACCTACTTGGCTTTCAGCTGACCTAAGTACTCCTCCTCAGAGAAAATCTGCTTCATGGAGCCCTTTCAACTATAATCCACTGTTATTATACTGGAGCCTTGCCAGAGTAGGGGGAAAGGTGGAAGAGAGGGGAAGCATTTCATAATCTTATAATTAAACCTCAGTCTTTTATTGCACCTGTGTCTCTGAGTTGTGACCTTCATTAGTATTTCTCAGTCCTCTCTCCTTAGGTGAGCCAGAAAAGGTATTTGGGGTGGTGGTGTGGAGAGGGAAAAGTATCTTTTCCTTGGGTTGAGTAAGGTCCTGGTTAAATCTTTTTTTTCCTGAAGAGTAAGTGTTTATTATGGAGGAGGTTCTGAACATGGTTTTCTAGGATTATTCCTCCCTTTCTCTTGACAAAGCTATTGGGGCATCTTCCTTGGATTTCTTCCATGAGAAACCTGTAGAATTTCTAGAGGCAAAACCCATGAAATATATGAGGTATGAGGCATCCTTAAGACTGTGGCATCTAAGAGAGTTTTATTCACATGTTAGTAAACACTCAGCCTTTAGAAATTCTTCAAATTTTATGATTTAAGTGTTCCTACCAGATTATGGCTTCAGCAGCTTTTGCTCCAGATGTGACTCTAGACTTACCTGTCTCCCCAAATTTTAGAATGGAGTTTTGCCCTGCAGACTCAACTCTTCGATGGGTTCAGGAAAAGTCACTGATTTTCAAGTTGCCTGTTGTTTTCTTGTTGTAAGACAGGAATGGTGACTCTTAAGCTCCTTACATGTTGGAATTGAAACCAGAAATCCATACATTCCTGAGTCATCATCTCCAATGGCATCACTTTCATTAATTTCTGGAAAAATTCTCTAAGCAAAAATACAGTTTCAGTGGAGAATGAAAGTCGTGTTTATACTGGCAAGTGACTATTCAGAGTTAATTTTAAAGAGAAGACTCAGAATCCAAATTCTACCCTCAAAATATCTATATAATATGTTAGATTAACTCCATTTTAATTTTCTTATGTATGACTGATTTAAAGACTCTGATAATTATTCAGGTATATGTGTTTGCTTTTTCCACAACCCATTTCAATCAAGATAAGGAAGAATATGATTCTGTGTATCTTTCTTCTGTATTTGGTATGTGGAATCTGATCTTGAAATTAAGAAAAAATAGTAATGCTTCATAATTGGTTTTGATAGAGACATGCTTTCTTGATTAAAGTTCATTTGAAAAGGGCAATGTATTGTTTGAGCTTATGGTTTGACAAAAGGAAGTCAGCTTTTATAAAATTCAGTTTGAAAATGACTACATCCAGAAGGTTAATCACAAGGAACACAATAGTACTTGAATATTAATAAAGAATATTTCATTTTTTGTGTGAAATAAAAGCCTAAAGTTCTACCCTCTACCTATTTTAATCATAGAAATAAAACCTATAAAACTAGAAGGCAAAACATATCGATAGTAGATTGTCCTGTAGTTTGCTCGAATAAACAAATCTTCATATTATACCTGTAGTTTACCGGAGAAACATGGACTTTGAGAAAACTTAGAAATAAATCTCAGACAAATAATTTATAATATCTATGATTGTGGCTAAATTAGGAACAATTATAGCTACTGTGCTATATATTCAGAAAATTAATAAAATAATAAATCAGACATAGCTGGCAACAGATAATTATCAGATGTGGACTAATGTATAGCTATTAGCAGGTCCTGTCTAGTCATGGGATACTGGATACAGAACTTTCCTAATTCCTAACTCTTGGACTTGTAACCTGCGGGAAAATGAGAAGCAAACATTCATTTCCCCAGACTCAGGAAACATAGCATCGAATAAAACTTCAAAGGAAAAAAATGTGAAATTTCTCATCACCATCCAATCAAAATGCAATCTACTGTGATTTAAATCAATAAACATTTACAGAGAGCCTAGTCGTGGTACTCCCACAAAGGCAGCCTTCAAAACCCTCAAAGTCTTGAGGAGAGTTTATAAATAAATATAAAACAATGAAAAATAAAACATGTTAGTGATATAAAGATAGACAATTATTCAACAGAACAGAATAGAGTCTAGAAATAGACCCATCCATTTAAAGACAATGTATTTATGAATAAAGGGCACAGAACTGGAGAGTAGTGGAAAAAGAAGGGTGTTTTAGGAGATGATGCTGATTCAACCAGTATTTTGACCTCTAACTCACATCACACACACACACACACACACACACACACACACACACACACACATCCCATTTTTCATTGATGGCATATTTAAATGTTGAAAATCAAACAAGAAAGTTTCTAAAGTTAATATTTTTATTAATTTTGGGTAGAAAAAGATTTCTTTAAAAGGTTGAGAAAAGTACTAACTATAAACAGAAGATCAATAAATTAGATTCATTTCTGTTAATCTAAATACACCATTAAGAGTGTAGAAAAAAAACAGGGAATGATATGAAAGAAGTTATGCTAAATATGTATAAAAAACAAAGAGCATCTAAACCACATAAAGAACTATTCCAATACTAAAGACAGACAAACCTACTAAAAATAGTGACAAATGACCTGAATTTTTACTTCACCCACAAAAATATCTAAATGGTCAAGACACAAGAAACATTTTCTTAAAAAAGTGCTCAGTTCAATGGACCATCAAGAAAATTAAAAATAAAACAAACGTTTCTTAGAATTACATTCTCAGTAGAAATGTTAAATGTAAATAGGCTGACAACTTCAAGTGTTGGTGAGGGTGTAGAACAACTGAATTCTCATACTCTGATAGTAGAAGTCAATATTAGCATAACTGCATGGCGAAACTTTGTAATGGTATAAAAGAAGGCTAAACAAGCACATCCCACATAACTTAATTCCACCCTTAAACATACTGCAGAATAGAAATATCTCCAGATGTGTATTAACATATAGTACAAGAATAAAAGAATGTTCTGTACATTAATTCTAATAGATCCAAGCTAGAAACAACCCAAAGGCTCATCAACAAAATAATGTATAAATAAATTTTGGTGTTTTAACCTTGAATATTATACACACACAAAAAATAAAAAGACTACTGGGACATATAACAATATGGAAAAAATCTCAGAAACATCATATTTAGTAAAACAAGACAGAGACCAATGGGTAGATACTTTATAATTTCATTTTACAGTTCAAGAACATGCAAAATCAGTTATGTATGTTACATTAACTAAAACCTCATTTTAAATGATGCTATAAATCACAGTTCAACAAGATTAACAATAGACGTATGGCTGAGATAAGAGGCAGGCTGAGCCAACATGTGATTAGGGTGAGGAGCACAGAGAGGGCCCGGGGAAAGTCTTCAAAAAATAAGGGATATAGATGTCACAAATTCAGAACATCCAGGAGAGCAAATAAATAAGGCAAAATAGTGAACCAGGATCAATTTAAAAACAGCAGCATGATCATGATAGTAAGTGGAACTGCCATTCTGCTTCATTGTTAGGAAGTCTCTAGGGAAAGACGGAAATGTGAAACAGAGGTGTATTCCTTGTCGAAAGAGAAGAGGTGTGAGTCAGCTCCTGGCAATCACTGTCCTTCTTTCACAGTGATACGGTTTCTAGCTTTTCTAGCTATTCCATTTCCTCAAAAAGGTAAATATTCATGCCTATACAACTTTTTTTTTTTTTTTTTTTTTTTTTTTTTTGTGATCGCGTCTCTCTCCATCACCAGGCTGGAGTGCAGTGGTGCAATCTCGGCTCACTGCAACCTCTACCTCCCGGGTTCAAATGATTCTTCTGCCTCAGCCTCCTGAGGAGCTGAGACTACGGGTACCTGCCACCATGACCAGCTAATTTTTGTGTTTTTAGTAGAGACAGGGTTTCACCATGTTGGCTAGGATGATCTCAATCTCCTGACCCCGCCTTGGCCTCTCAGAGTTCTGGGGTGACAGGTGTGAGCCACTGCGCTTGGCCACAGCTTTGTTTTACTTTAATTTGTGAAATATATACCCCCACATGTTTTAGGGTGAGTGAGAGAAAAATGCATCTTTAATTGTTACATGTCTCATAGCATATAACTTCTGGTAAATTCTGCAATAGTTCAGGACTGTTTTGTTCACCTCAGTATCTTTTGCTCCCAGCCCATAGTATGCAAGCAGTACATTTGTTTCTGAATAAATCAAAAGATTAATTAATGAACTTGGATTGTGTTTTTTAAAAGCAAGTATGAGTTTTCAAAGCAGAGCTGAAGAACATACTGCTCTCGATTATGACACATGCAAAAGGGTAGATGATTATAAAAAGCATATGTTTGGGGACCTTTGTGTAAGTCAGGCTTGCAGGATCTGTTTTATTATTTGCAGTAGTGATCAAAATAGGATGAAGCCAGAGAGGGAAGAAGGAGAAAGACAATGAGGGAAACCAGGTATCCTGCTAAGGCGTTTGAATTTTTATCTTATGGAGATAGATTATAGGAAACCGGCAAAGGCTTAAGCAGAAACCTGGTTAGGTCTGCAATTAGAAAGAACATTCTGGTGAAAGTGTGTTCAGTGGAATAGAGAAATAAGAGGCATCATTCCTAATTTTTCCTCTTCAAAGCAACTTTCACCAAGGACTTTTTGGGTGTCTCAAGTACATAGGGTCGGAAGTCTAAAAGCAGCTTAAGGAATAAACCATCAAACAATCCCTCCACTGTCAGGTACAAATATATGGTTGAGCATCACTTGACCAATTCACTCATCTTGCAAGCAATTGACGTTGGTCATTTCTGTGTTAAAATTAAGTCATGAAAGACAAACCACTGTACAAGATTCTTAATTCTGACTTAATAGCATTTATTATAGCAAAAATCAAATACATTCTTCCCACGCCAGAGCAACACTGAATAGCATTGTAAGCCAATTTTTTTGATGTCAAGGAAAGATGAAAGCAAGACAAAACACGTAAGAGAAGCAGATTGCATTAGATCACACACAGTAAAAGTAAGAAGTATCAGTTACCACGAGTCAAGAAGCAAAAGTCCCCGGAGTTCGAATTTTTGTTTTGCGTCCTCAGAGTGATTATACACTGGAGCAAAGAAGCTACTTGTTTCAGAGTGCAGAGCAAGATGGACGACAAGTGCTGAATACATGGCTCAGAGGTTGGCAACCACTGAACAGAGGCCCCAGAGGTCTGAGGCTGCTGGACACAACGTGAAGGGTTTGAGGACCATAGACCAAGCAACTGGAGGGTCGGCATCCGGAAGTGAGGAGGTTTGGGGGCTGGCAGCTGCTGGAAAAGGAGGACTGTGGACGACAGCCACCAGGCACACAGCTTCCTATGGGCTGGCAACTATTGATCAGTGGCCTCAGTGGACGACAGCTACTGGACACGTAGCTCTGTGGTCTACAGGATACTGGAAGGCAGGAGCTGGAGATGAAAGAAGAAGCAGGAAGAAAACTGGTTCCTTGGCAGGATCTGGGCACATAGTAAGCAGTGGAAGAACGGCAAGAAGTTTCAAGGCTGCCGATCTCACAGTGGGCTGGCTGGCAGCTGGTTGGTTCACCGCAGGTCTCTTGGCAGTTGTCTGTGAGCCAGGTATGGTCTTGACAGCTAGTAGGTAAGTAGAGGACATCTCCACAGCTCACGTTGGTAGGGCAGAGGGCCACAGAGGTGAGAGGAATATGGCAGGAGGTTCTGAGAGATCCTGAGCTGGAGTTTCCAGAGCAGTAGTTTTGGCAAGACATAGTGAGGTTGTGAGAGCAGGCTGCGGTTGACGGAAAGAAGCAAGTGTCTCAAGCTTGTTCTGCCCTTCGTTGACTTGACCCTATGTATATCCCTAGAGGATGGTGCTTTTGCATACAGACTCTTCCTCTTGTTGTACAAGGCTGCATCAGAACTCTTTATTATAGTCAAGGAAGTGACGCTCCCACCTTCCATAAAACCGGAATGCTCCTTGCAATGCCATCCATTGATTAAGTATATCTATAAACCAACGTGACAGCATTTTACTAGGATCTATCCTTAAATTATCCAAACAAAACAGACACGTTTTAAAAGCTATGCACTTATTCTAATTAGAACCACCATGGCACAAACATTCTTCAGATTCCTCTCTCAGAACTGTCTTTGAAAGTTGTAGCAACTTCTTTGAAACAGTGACAACTTATATCTTTTTGAAGGGAAATTCTATTCTTCTTGGAAGTAGCTGAAAGTAACTTGGAAGCAAATGTAAGAGAAACTGAAAATCCGTGAACTATATGGCAGAAATATGGACAATTTTAATATGTTTTGCTTAATTATAATTTATTTTTCAAAGTTGTGATTTGCTTTATTTCAGAATTCTAGTCGGACTTGACTTTCTACCAAAATATCTTAATTCAAAAATGTGTGCTCATTTTACTCACTTCAATTAATAAATAGCTAGGTCCAGCTGAAAACTTGGCTTATGTTTAAGGCATTCAGGAATACAGATAACGAAGTTGGACTCAGTTAAAATTATGTATCCTACTGCGAACAAAAGCAAACAGACCCCATAAAGGAAGCTGGACAACTTGACATTTTTCATGACTTTTACAAGCCTATGTATTGCATGGTAACTCATATTCCAACGGAAAAAATACTGTTCTTGGTTAAAAAAATACATTTATTATGACATGAATTTATTTCGCTTCCTATGCTGGTCGTGATGTCAATTTCCAAAAAGGAACTTCTAAATTGCTTTCCATAGGAAATAGCACCAAGATGAAGTATAGTTTTCCTAGGTCTGAATACTTTAAAGGCCATTTGAGAATATGTATTTCTAGTTAAATTTGTTTTAAAAATGTGTGATTATAGTTTGTTTCAACTGTCCCTCTACATTTTTCACATACCGACATACCCAGTGGCTCCAGTAGCTATTTTAATGGGATTTTAAATTATCTGCTGGCTCTAAGTTCCAATTCCTTTTGGCTAAATAGTCAATTTAAATCATAACACTTTTTTCTATTTTGGTGTTCGAGTGGCATGCTCATGCTTATCAAGTCTCCCTCTCTCTCTGGTAGGAGTAAAATCTCTGAAATAGAAGGTTGGTTTCTCCATGAGGTGACACTGGACTATTTTACTACCAGGGGTAGAAGTATAAAAGTAAAATGGTATAGTCTCTGAGGTCTGGTACTAACGTGTTGAATTTATTTCAGTATTTTAGATCAGATGATTTGTACCTGATGTATTTGAGAAACACCCACTGACCCTAACCCCCATCCCCAGGCCCTCATCACCTAATATTCTTTGTATAACCAAATACTTTGCATACTTTGAACATCACCTAATACTCTGTGTATACAGCTGCTAGAGTCTTCTTGTGAAATCCTGGATGCATCAGCTGAATGATGTTAGTAATAGGTACAGCCATATTTAGCTGAATGCTTACCAAATTGTATGTTGATGCTCTTTATGTCTGCTTTTCTCTAATATAAACAAGAGCTCAACACCTGTATCATTAGTACATCAATACACTTGTGTGTGGATAGATGTGTATGCTGGATGTTCTAAACATAGATGGTGTTCCATGAAGAGAAGGGATGTGGAATAAAAGGAAACTGGCACTCATGGAGTGCCTGCTCTATGAAAAATGTTACGCTATAGGTGCCCACAAGTGCAATTCACTTTGTCCTCACAATTCTATACAGTAGATCTTTCTATTTCAAGTACTCATAGGAGAAAACTTGAACTTTGGAAAGTTACAGTAGTAGATATTAAGAAAAAACATTTGAACAAAGGCTTCTTGACTCCTCAAACAGATTTTATCTCTATCCCATGTGGTATTACATAGAGATGCATTGATACTATCATTTCATAACCAATAAGCATGTGAATCCGAGTAATTGGCATCATTTCTCTGCTCCCCAGTCACTACCAGTATCATTTTATGAGCCAATGGAAATATTAATAGTATTTGAGATGTCATTAAAAGTTAAAATGTAAAATGTTATACTAATCTATTTTCTCACTTTGGAACTCTTAACCCATTCTGGAAAGTGTGACCTTGGATTTAATTTCTTTAGAGCACTACTATGAGTTTCATGTGTGTGTGTGTGTGTGTGTGTGTGTGTGTAGGTAAAACTGCAAAAATATCAACAGATCTTCAGAAAGTAAAGAGCCCTGAATATAAATTGTCCTTCATATAATATAGATTAAACTAATATTATTTCATATTGGCTGTGTCACTAAAAGAGAAGTGCTTATTTGGGCATAATACCAGGTAACTCATTAGCAGGATCTTATAAACTACAGGCTTCAGGCTTCTCTTCTGATTTAAGAGCCCAGGGATAATCGGAGGAACTGGGAATCCTGTGTGATTTCCCAGATTTACTCACCGTGTTGCTTTTCTTCTTTGTCTCTCCTGCTCTTGAAGGAGAATTCTGAGTTTCTCTGTCTTGGAGACAAAAATTCTCAAGAACATTGCAATAATAAAGTTGTGCCAATAAACAAGATACTTTTAAGTCATCCATTCAGCAAGTATTTATTGAGCATCATTACAAGCAAAATATTATGGAAGCAACATAAAATTGGTTTCTGCTCTCAGATATATCCTATCTTGTAAGCTTGGTAAGACAGGTACATAACCCATGTAAGTGTTTACTAAGTTCTGTAAGTAATGTACAGAGAAGAGCAACATAGTTCATTCACCTTAACGAAAAATTAACATTTGATTTTAATTTTGAAAGATGGAAGGGGCTTTGGAGAAGAGGAAGACACTTTACGCTATGGCAAAAGATGTAAAGGTAGAGAAAATGACAACACAGAGCTTCCCAGTGAAGAATTCTAACAGGCACACTCATATTCACATGTTGAAATTAGTGGGGGAAGTAGTTATGTTGTTCTAAAGGTGTGGCGATCCAGTAATGTGTTTCAAGAAGAGAGTGCTGAGATTAATTTGCAGCATAGATTGGAAAGTGGGAAAACCTGTTATAATGCTTTTCTACCTTTATCTTCTAAAATTATATATTTCTCTCCATTTTTCCTTTCTGTTACCATGGCAGTTATTTAAGTTTGGGCTTTTTTGCTCTCCGTTGGTGAATTTCCTACTGCCACCATTGACTTCTATCCTTACGGTCTTCTATTTTGCCTGAATAATGCATTTGGAATCATACTCGTGAAATTAATTTCATCACATGACTTTCTTTCTCAGAAAAGTAGATGACTTCCCTCTGTCTACAGAGAATTGTTCTAACACTTGTCTGGCCCTTCTCTACTTCCCAGTAAAGATTCTCTCCTACTTTTTTGGGTTGTCTGTTAATATTTCCAATTATACCATATCCATCTTTTCCCCACATTATATCCCCACTTATCCACCTTCCTTTCATTTAAAATAATTTAAAAGCTTTATCTAACATTCAGACCTCAGCAAATTAGCACCTTTCTAAATACTTTTTATTTATTTATTTAGAGTCAGAGTCTTGCTCTTGTCACCCAGGCTGCAGTGCAATGGCACGATCTTGGCTCACTGCAACCTCCACCTCCCAGATTCAAGCAATTCTCCTGCCTCAGCCTCCTGAGTAGCTGAGAGCCACCCACGCCTGGCTAATTTTTGTACTCAGTAGAGATGGAGTTTTGCCATATTGGCCAGGCTGGTCTCGAACTCCTGGCCTTGTTATCTACCCGCCTTGGTCTCCCAAAGTGCTGAGATTACAGGCGTGAGCCACTGTGCCCGGCCTCCTTTGTAAATACTTTACAGATCATTCCTGCCAACCAAATCTTTCCAACTTTTAAATTCGTATAATTATCACTAATTCTTTCTCACAAACATGAGATTTTTTTCCTCTCTCTCTCTCTTTCACACACACATCACTTTGCAAGCAAAACATTCTATATGTATCTTTTCCTAACTGTATTATAGAACTCTTATTATCTGCTATTTACTACCCGTTTAGCATATCCCAGACACCGTTCTGCTTGTTTTACATGAATTCGGGAATCTAATTCTCACAACATCCTTATTCGATTAAGGATGTGTGATTATTATTCTCAATACCTGTGAGAAAACTTAGTCTATCCTTAATAAATGTGTGCAGACTAACATGATACCAATTGCAAAATATAACTTTGGCTTTATCAAATAAAAACTTACCTTTACTTAGTCAATAACCTCTTTTATATACTTTTCTCATGATCTATCCATTCTCATTAGAGAAGCTCAACTTCTAAGGAATATTAAAGAACTTACTTTCAATTGAATAATTAATTACTGTATTATAACATCCTTTAGTGTGGAAACTATACATGGTTTGAACAATATTTGCACCCCTCATTCCCCTTTCATTCACACCCAAAACCTTCCAAAGCTGGTGTTAAAAACTGCTTTGTATTAATTACAGCATCCTTTCATTCATGTATTCAAGACACTGAAGTTAGAAGGATTTCTTTCACTTTCTATAGTTAAGCCTTTGAATTCTATTCCTTTCATCTTTACAAGGTCTTTTAAAATTTTCTCCCTTTGCCAATTTAATTATTATTTTTTAAATGTGAAATACTTTTATTTTTAATTTCCCCCCAGACTTTTTCAGATAAAATTGGCAAATTAAAAGTATATATGTTTAAGGTATATAAGGTGATGTTTTGATGTTTATATATACATTGTGAAATAATTACCACAATTAAGTGAATTAACATTGCCATCACCTCATGTAGTCTTCTTTCCTTCCTTCCTTCTTCTTTCTTTCTTTCTTGCTCTTTCTTTTTTCTTTCTCTCTTGCTTTCTTTCTTCTTTCTTTCTTTGTTCTTTTTCAGTGAAAACATTAAGATCTGCTTTCTTTCTTTCTTTTGCTCTTTCTCTGTCTTTAGCTTTCTTTCTTTTTTGGTGAAAATAATAAGATCTACTCTTTCTCTTCTTTTCTTTCTTCTTTTTCAGTGAAAACATTAAGATCTACTCTTGTGTTTTTAGTAGATACAGAGTTTCACCATTTTGGCCAGGCTGGTTTGGAACTCCTGACCTTAGATGATCCACTCACCCATGCCTGTAATCCCAGCTACTCAGGGGGCTGAAGCAGGAGAATCACTTGACCCTGGGAGGTAGAGGTTACAGTGAGCTGAGATCGTGCCATTGCACTCTAGCCTGGGTGACAGAGCAAAAATCCACCTCAAAAAAAAAAAAAAAATCTACTCTCTTAGAGAAGTTCAAATTTTGCTGAGAGCATATTACAGGGTACATTAGCTATACTAATATATAGTATATCCATGCCTTGTATTTTATTTATCCTGCATAACTGAAACTTTGTACACTTTGACCAACATCTCCCCATATTCCCCATCCCCTACCTCCTGGCAATCATATTTCTAGTCTCTGCTTTTATGGGACTGATTTTTTTTTAGATACCACATGTAAGTGAAATCATACAAAATTTGTCTTTTCGTATCTGGCTTATTTAGCTTAGCATAATGTCTTCTGGGTTCATCCGTGTTGTCACAAATGGCAAAATTTCCTTCTTTTGTGATGTTGAATAATACCTACAATTTCATTATTCATTCATTGTTGGTGGACACATGCCTTGTTTCCATATCTTGGTTATTGTTAATAATGCCACAATGTACACGAGTACAATTATCTTTTCAAATTACTGATTTCATTTACTTTGGATATATCCCCAAAAGTGAGATTGATGGGTCATATGGTAGTACTATTTTTAATTTTTAAGGAGGCCTTATTATGTTTTTCATAATGACTATATGAGTTCACAATCCCACCAACAGCCTATAAGCATTCCTTTTTGTCAAAATCTCCACCAAATTATCTTTGTGTGTGTGCTCATGTGTGTGTCTTTTAATAATAGTCATTCCAACAGGTATGAGATGAGACCTCATTGTGATTTTGATTTTCATTTCTCTGACAATTACTAATGTTAAGGACCCTTTCATATATTTCTTGGTCTTTTTTATTATTTCTATGTCTTCTTTGAAAAGATAGCTATTCAGGTTATTTGCCCACTTTGAAATTGGGCTGCTTTTTGTTATTGAGTTGTATGAGTTTCTATATATTTTAAACATTAACTACTTATCAGATGACTGAATGGTTTGCAAATATTTTCTCCTGTTCTCTAAATTCTCTCTTCTATTGTTTCCTTTGGTGTGTGAAGCTTTTTAGTTTTATGAAATACAACTTGTCTAATTTTGCTTTAGTTGCTCATGCTTTTGGTGTCATGCCAAAAATACTCATTGTTAAGACCAATGTCAGGAAGATTTTCTGTATGTATTTTTTGGGCAGTTTTATAGCTACTGGCCTTGTGTTTAAGTGTTTAATACATTTTTATCTGATTTTTTTATATGGTGTGAGATACGGGTCCAGTTTCATTCTTCCGCATGTGGGTATGAAGTTTTCCCAAAATCATTTATTGAAGAGATTACTTGTTCTCCATAGTTTGTTTTGGGAAACCTTGTCAAACATCAGCTGACTGTAAATGTGTAGAATTATTTTGGGGCTTTTAATTCTGTTTCATTAGCCCTTGTGTCTGTTTTAATCTCAGTACCATAATTTGATATTAGTAGCATTGTGATGTATTTTGAAATTAGTAAATGTGATGCCCTCTAGCTTTTCTTCTTTTGCTTAATATTGTTTTGCTTATTTGGAACTTTTGTATTTCCCTATGGATTTTATGATTTTTTTTTCTATTTCTGTGAAAATGCCATTGGAATTTTGATAGGGATTGTGTTGTATCTATAGATTGCTTTGGGTATGAACATTTTAATAGTATTAATTATTAAAATCCATGAATATGAATTGAATTTTTTCCATTTGTGTCTTCTTTATTTCATTAATGTTTTATAGTTTTCAGTATATAGATTTCTCACTTATTTGATTACATTTATTTCTAAGCGTTTTATTCTTGTTGATGCTTTCTTGAATGAGATTTTTAAAATTTCTTTTTTAGATAGTTTATCTGTAATGTATGGACATGCTACTGATTTTTGTATGTTTATTTTGTATCTTGCAACTTTGCTGAACTCATTTACTAGTTCTAATAGTTTTTTGGCGCACTCTTTAGGGTTTTGGATATATAGAATCATGTCGTATGCCAACAGAGACAACTTTAATTCTTTATTATTTGGGTGCTTTTTATTTCTTATGTTTTAACTGACTAATTGCTCTGGCTAGGACTTCTAGTACTATATTGAATGGAAGTAGAAATAGTAGGCATCCTTGTCTTGTTACTGGTCTAGGAGGAAAAGTTTTTAGCTTTTCACCATTGCGTGTTTTAGCTGTGAGTTCCTTATGCTGAAGTACATTCCTTCTATACTTAATTTGTTAAAGTCTTTATCATGAAAGATCTTTGTCTCTAACCTAGGCTTTGCATGTCTTCTGCCAGCATTCCCAAAACTATGACAGGTTAACTTGTTAGCATACGAATAGGGTAAAATATCTGACTTTTCACAGTTCCCAATGCCCCTTCCACAGATTTCTGTTTTGTAATTGAAATTGTGGCACTGCAATGTCATCATAATCACCAGCTCTATTGCTTTGACAATCTTTTAATGAGACACAGACATTTTAGTTGAAATAATAATAACATTAAAAGAATTATGGGCAATTTATGCAGCAATAACTAGCAGAGATTAATTGAGGCTATTAGAAGATAAAGAAAGTAACTTGATACCGTATTGAAAATACATCTCAAAGGCTTATAAGGCATTAAAAGAAAAAGCTGACAGAGAAGATGAACAAGATGTGAACCATGGTTAAATTAATAAACAGTCTTCTCACAGAATAACAGAGCAATAAATAGGTCTGTCAAATATTTTTTGAATCAATCCAGCCATATAACATAGACTTCCATGAGACTGCCCATTCTCCCCAACTATGCTAGCTAGAAATGTCTGGATAGTTTACTTAGGAATTGGTAACTATGAGGGAGCGCTTAATATACCCCCATGAGCTATACAAGCAACAGCTTTTGCCTCTGACTTTCATATTTTGTATAATATGTATAGGTATGCAATATGTATACAATATGCATAGCTATACAATATATGTACATATATAACATGAAAGTCAGGGCAAAAGCTGTTGATTATGTAGCTCATCATTTGTTAACAAGTGAAGGTGGTGCACGAGAGGGCAGCAGCTACTAAATCCCAATCACGTGTGAGATCCAAGAGTCAGTCCAGGGATTAACAGCTCTAAGACTTGTGACTCCTGGGACAGTCACTGCTGTCCATGCAGTCCAAAACATTGAGTGTAGATTGCTTGGTGAAAGGAAGTGAAGATTTAGGACAAAAAAAGGCAGAGATTGATTGTACGGCAAGTTCTGGACACATCACAGGCAGAGGAGTACAGGGAGTGGTTTCACAAAAGCTGAGTACACGGCATGCTGTCGGCAGCTGGTGGGTCCCCTGTGGTTTCTTGGCAGTAGTTCAGGAGCTGGATTCTGCCATAGCTGCTCCTGGCAGAGCAGAGGACATCTCTTAGGGTCACGTGAAAAGAGGCTATTAGAGGGGATGACAGTCCCATGGCAATAACCCCTGAGGGAATGACAGCTGTGGTTTTCAGCTGAGCAATTATTGAAAGACAAGATGACCTTAGTTTAGATTCTAGGTAAAGTACTCACACTTACTGCTATCTTTCCTTCCTTGCTGTAGCTTCTAGAAATTTTTAGTAATAACAACTAGAATCCAGTGTAGGCTTTATTCTGACTCATTATTTCAAATATGGTTATGAACATAGTTCAATTATTTAGACATCAGGGAAAATGGCTACTTATTACCATGAAAAAAGTACTCAGTGAATCTTTAAAGCAAGAGAATGGTGGTCTTATTTACTGTTTAACAAATCATGCACATAGAAAAACAGTATTTCAAGTTTTATTAAAATTTATTTAAAAATCTGTGGATAGATGAATAGTTATTACACTTGGAATAATAATTTAAGATAGGTTACATTTATGACCTATTAAAGACTTTTATATGTATTAAGTGTGGCTTTTAAGGTACATATAGGGCTCACTAAAATTATTGTGCTTCATACATTTAAATAATTTTAGTAAACTTCTCATGAGAGATACTTCGAGGTATGATCAATGGGGTTCTAGCATGAGCATCACAAGGATTGATTTCTAGCAGTGACTCCACTGGTAATGAGCCATATGAAATTGAATAACTCCCTTAACCTCAGCAGATGTACTTGCTCAACTGCAGAATAAGTAAGTTCACTAAAGATCTCTTACACACTTAGACATGACTGTGATTCTGTGAAAACATAACTGTGATAGAAATGAGGCAGCCTCAGAAGAAATCATGCAAAAATGGTCAGCTGGTCTTTGCCATAAATACAAAGACCACAGCATTTCACTCAGATATCTGATGGAAGTTCGGGAAACATTTAACTCTGACTAGGCATCTTTCAGAGCAAAACATAGCTTGGGCTGATGTTTGTCCTCAAGGAAAGCTCAATGGCTCAAAGTGTAGAATATCGTTTTGTTTGTTTGTTTGTTTTGTTTTGTTTTGTTTTGTTTTGTTTTGTTTTGTTGCCTAGCATTTCATTCATAGCCTCAGGGCCCTGGAGCACTGACCTTGCATTAGGAGCCCCTCAAGGACCTTCTCAAGAGCAATGATTTGATCTCCACCATCATTCACTGCAGGAAATTAAACCAGACTCCTGGGGACTACGCCACCATCAGCTGTAGCCTCAGGGAGATGGGAATCGGGGAGCAGGCACATTTTAAGCAACATGCTAAATAAATATAGACTTGAAAAATGAAAGCACTACACTGAACCTTGTTTCGGTTTTCTAAGAAAAATGTATTTATTTCAGTGGTAATATATATTCTAACTTTAATCTGGTAAGTACACTTGTAATCACACAAACCTTTGTGAATATCAACAGAGCTAAAATTTAAAATTTATTTATTTTACTAGTCCTGCAGTTTAATTTAATAAAATATGAGGTCTAGAGGACAGTATTTTGTTCCTGAGAATCTCAACATGCATTATTAGATTGGTTTCCTAACATATAGAGTGTGAAAGTGAATTAGCTCATGCCATGTGGGAGATACGAACAATGTCTAATAACTCTTTGGCACAATATTGAAAGGAGAATTTTTAATCCAGGTGTTTTACTCTGCACAGTCAATTTGAGTAAGGAGCATGCAACTGTCCATGAAGTAATAGTGACAAGGCACTGCAATGCTAACGGCAAGGCTATTCTCAGCTTTCTCTTTGATTTTCAGTCTTCTTTTCTCATTATCTTTGTCAATTAATAGTTACTAAACTCCTTCAGGGCCAGTGACCCTGTACTATTGAGTAATGGAAGAATAGAAATTGGCTTAACTATTTTCTGAAATTTACCTTCAAGATTTCTTTGTCCTTAAGTATGGGTGCAACTACATTAGTTTTGCCTCTGGGATCCAAGAGACAACTCTCTTTGAATCCCATTAGTGACTTTGTTTCCATAAAGAAAGAGAAAGATACACAAAAAGTCAGGCAAATAACTTACCCTTAGGCAACTACAAAAAGTTTTGTATATTTTTTTTTTAATTCAGCTTTAGATGTTTAGTGTATTTGTACCTATCTACCTATGGTGCATTTTATACTTCATCAAAGCCATATCTCTGATATAACCAGAATATAATTTATCAATTATATTAGCTGTTTCTTTGTTAATTTTTTCAATTAACTATTATTTGAGTCCAAGTGGAAGATTCTAGAACAACTCTCTAGGTAAAAGAATTTCAAACTGAGGAGATAAGTAAGACTCCTGGAAGTAGAAAAAAGAAGTACAACTAGGGAAGGATATTGTGGCTTCAAGAGAGATATGAGTGATTCTCATCTAACATGGAGCAAAGTCCTATCCTCTTATACTGTTAGTGTCTACGATGAGCTCAAAATTTTCAAAAGAAATATTACTTAACTAAAAAAGAATAAGGACTAAATGATATGGAAAATGAAAGTACTAACACTAAGACAATAATACTTACATTGTAGAGGAGTCTGACTCCATGCCATCTCAATCCCTTTCGTAGCATCTAGACTCTATTGTTTACATGACTTGAAGTCAGTATTTGTTCTTTTCTAAGATGTTTCAAGTGTATAATATTTTAAGGGATCTAATGAAAATATGTTTATTTCCTTTATTGCATTTATTTTTGAGTTACAAATGAGCCATTCAGTCAACAATACTTCATTCTCTGGGTGTTTGCTCTGCAGTGTTACAACAATACAATATAACCAGGCCAATCATTTTAAATCAAATTATTTGTACTGGTTCTTCACATAGCACAGATATTTCTCCCACATTTGAAGCTACTCTAATGACTAGAAGTATAATATAAGTAATGCATAATTAAGGTAGTCAAGGGTTATGCTCAAGCTTTAAAGATTCATGGGTTAAAATCCTTGTTTCACCATTTACTTCCCGTATTGGAAAAGTTACAGAGTAGGGAGTAAGTAAGACTCTTGAAAGTAGAAAGAGGAAGTAGAATTAGAGAAGGATATCATGGTTTAAAGAAAGATATGAGTAAATACCATCTGACATGGAACAAAGTCTTGTCCACCACAGAACAAATTTGTGCCTTTGTCCTCACTGGAAAAGGGGTATTTACTAACATTACTTACACCATCGAGTTATTTGAGTTTAAAATGATAAAATATGTACAAAGTGTTAGGTAAATAGTAAGCACCCAATTAATAAGAGCTATTTGATGGCTCTTGACTTAGTATGCTATAGGCAAGAAAACATTCTTGATAGTCATTATGCTTGACTTCTAGGAGAAAAACATGGTTAAGCTACAAATGTCTTGAAGTGTCTGGGATACCAATGCAGAAATCCTACCATTCTGCTTAGGTAGGAAGAAGTCCCTTGGTCTATGAAGAATGCTCTGTACCATGCATATACCCACCGGTATGTTTTGGCATTGCTTGAAAGTGAGTCCTGCATGGAATATCCTGGTTATGTCCCATACTGCTTATATCCTTTTTACATGGAATGGAAGGATTTTCTTGGTCTCTGCCTTGGAGTTCAAATGCATTATAGACAATCATAAAAACAAACTGAAATTGAGGCCAAGAGAAAAATATCCAATGAATTATGAAATGATACCTAGCATATAATACGCTCTTATTATGTGCCAAACACTCCACTAAGTATTTAATTGGAATCATGCCATTTAGTTGTGATAATCACCAATGACTTTAATATTATTATCTCCATTTTGCAATGATGGAACTGAGTCTCAGAAACGTTAATTTGGGCCAGGTGCAGTGGCTCATGTCTGTAATCCCAGCACTTTGGAAGGCCGAGGCAGGTGGATCACTTGAGGTCAGGAGTTCGAGACTAGCCTGGCCAACATGGTAAAACCCCGCCTCTACAAAAAAATACAAAAATTAGCCAGGTGTGGTGATGCGTGCGTATAATCTCAGCTATTTGGGAGGCTGAGGCGTGACAATTGCTTGAATCTGGGAGGCAGAGGTTTCAGTGAGCCAACATCACACTACTGCCCTCCAGCCTGAGCAGTAAAGTGAGACTTTGTCTCAAAAAAAAAAAAAAAAGAATGTTAATTTATCTCGGAATTCCAGAGCACATAGCTTTTAATGGACAGAATTTGGAATTGAGGAAGGTCTAGTCATACTGTAAGACTCATGATCTTTTCCTCACACCAAATTTCCTACCAAGGTCTCTGTATATAAATATGGCATTCAATATTTCAATATCAAAAGTCTAATATCAAAAGTACCTTAGTCCACAGAATTTCCCTTTATGAGTGCTCTAATGTGCTCCATGTTGAGTTAGATTAAATACTGGCCCCTTCTTCGGCTAACTTCTCCTTCGAGTAGTGTCTAGAATGATGAGCAGAGTAGATGAGAACGTGAAACTTAACACCATGTCCCTCTCTCCTGGCACTCCTCTGCCCCACAACATACATACCACACAGAGCCAATTTTCACCAAAGTCCTGCTTTCCCAGCAAGCTACACCCAGTAAAGTGGCATATACTTGGAAGGCACATGGAATGGCTAAGTTTTCCATCCTGTCTTTAGAAACAGTGGCTCAAATGAATTGAGCTTTTTCTGGGCAACCCAATTGGCATTGTGTTAGTAAAAATCCTCATTGTGAATAAACTTGATCTATGCTCACATAATTGGCTGTGACTAGAATCCTGAGAAGCTGCCATGAGATAAAGTCTGTCTTTACTGTTGCCGATGCTGTGTTACTGACATCAGTGCTGTGGATGGAAGCTTTACGTCAATGTTGTTTGCTTCAGGGATGTTCTGCTACTGAGGCTGCCACAGGCTCTGTTACTATTGATGGTATTGAATAGTGTTTGGCCTCTCTCAGACTTCCCTCAATTCTATCCTTCTATGGAGCACCTGTGTAAGTGGTGGTTTATAGATTTTAGGCTTAAATCTTCCTCATTGGGATGACCTGTGTCTAGCTCACTGTATTATTCAGGGCTATATAAACAGAACCAATAAGATAGATGATAGATAGATAGATAGATAGATAGATAGATAGATAGATGATAGAGATACATAGTATATTTATTTATCTCACCATACATACGTGTGTGTATATATATGCATGTGTGTGTGTGTGTGTGTGTGTGTGTGTGTATGAAGAGAGAGAGTGTGAGTGATTTATCATGAACGATTGGCTCACACAATAATGGAGGCTAAGAAATCCCATGATCTGCCATCTGCAACCTGGAAATTTCAGGAAACCAGTGATATAATTCCAGTCCAAATGTGAAGATCTGAGAACCAGGGGAACCAATGGTAGAAATCCAGTCTAAGGGCAGGAGAAATTCAATGCCCTTGCTCAAGTAGGCCTGCAGGAAACAAATAGGGGAACATTTCTCTTCTCCTGACCTTTTGTTTTATTCAGGCCTTCAATAGACTGAATGATTCCCATCCACATTGGAGAGGGCCATCTACTGAGCACACTGATTTAAATGCTTTTCTCCCCTGAAAACTCTCACAGACACACTCAGAAATAAATACTTCATCTGTGTAGCCCTTGGCTCAGTCATGTCGATGCATAGAATTACCATGGCACCCACCACAGAACTAACTGATAAATTATCAATAGCATTAGATTTGCCATAGATTCAGAGATACTTGCCTATCCACTCGACTAGATAGAGTTTGAGTTTCTTAATTATTTCCCTTAGTAGATGATGCTGACTGTATCTTCCAAAACATAAAACAGTTAATCTCTCTTTTGTTGGATGACTGGCTCTCCTAATCTCTCATGAATTTCTGGGTTTATTTACAAATCCCCACTACCTCCTCCATACTGAGTCTCTGAGGTAGCTGAGTTGCTAAATCTGCTATATACATGGTAAATTTTTAAGCCTCACACTTTTAATTTATTAACTTAGTAAGGCTCACGGTAACACTATCATTATCACTTCAGTCTTGAAGGTGAAGAAACTGAAGTGGTTAAATAACTTCCACACAGTCACACGGCTGGAATTTAAACAGCCATCACCAAGCAAAGCTAAGATTCCAACTCAAGGAAATCCATCTTCAAAACTCATGCTCTCAACTACTACCTGATTTTGCCCTGAAAAAATGAGAGATCCATTTAAGAGCATACTCAAAGTTTCAGAATAGCTAAGCTACCTAAATAAAAGTAATCAATTTCACACATTCTGACTCTATGGTCTTATGATCTTCATATAAGTCAATTTTCCATTTTCTGTTGATTACTGCTATGAGTTATTCTTTTCTGGTTCACACTATAAAAATTATAACAAGAGGATATGTTCTCTTTACTTCAAAATATTTATACTATTTTCATTACATAACAAAGAAACAAAAACCCTGTAACATAACACCCACAAAAGGATTAAACAAAAATAATTGTGTCAAGTCCAGATTTTGCTACCAAAGTAAATTTATTTAATACAAAAAATTTTCCAAATTCAAAAATACTTAAGAGATAATGAAAACAAGAAAAAAAAAGCAGGAATGAAATGAAGATACTAAATTTCAGTTCATTCTGTTTAAAAGTTTCTGGTTGCTTTGTGGTTATAAAGTCCATGGAGGTAAAGTTCAAAATTACCTCATGCTTTTCAAGCAATAGACTTAATCTTATAGTTAATTTAAGAATGTTGTGATTCAGTGGCAAAATACAGATGGCCAGTGGGTAGGCCTAGATTTCAGCTGTGGTTCTGATGGTATTAACTACTTAGACAATCTCTGATAGGGTTGAACTTATCATAGTTCTGAGGACTACGTAAGCTTTTAGATTTGCTTTAATTCCAATATTTTATGAATTTCTGATACTAGTAGCACATTAGTTAATAAACCAGATCCAATGCTAAGTATTTCCAAAGAAAACATCTAGTAGTCAAAGTGTCATGTTTCCTGTAAGTATTCATGTTATTTCCTGGCTACAACTCTTATTGCTTTATAACAAATAGTATCCTAGTGTTCTAAAGTAGTTAGCATGCTTTCCAACCCAGATTACCACCAGACATACCCAAAAGAACAACAAGAAAAAAAATCTTGTCTTTGGAGATAGTAGTAAAATAAGACATGTTCATTTACTTACAAACACACATACAAAATTTTGTATCTAAAGAAATAGAAAATACCTAAGTAACTCAAAATTAAATTCATCCAAATGAGAATATGCCATCTCCTCTACACATCTTCACTTACTAGGCAATGGAAAACCACCAGTAACACAGCAAGTAGGTTCACAAGTGCTGGAAGACGATTCCAGGAGTTGTGACTCAGGTGCAACATTGACCAGAGGTCTACAGGAACTGGATTCAGGGTTCTGAGGCTGACATTGGCTAGATGCACATTCCAGAGTTTGGCAGCTTTTAGACTCAGAAGTCTTGGGTAGGCAACACTTTCCCTCAAGGCTTGCAGGTTGGCAGCTCGAGCCTACAAACCCCATCTGCTGAATGCTTCCTGATTGGCAGGGCTGAGAAACACAAGTCATCTCTGCTGAAGAACTTTCTGATTGGCACACCAGCCTTTCGCAGGGCCTGGAATTGGAGTAAGTTGTTTGGACAGCTCTGGGGAGGCAGGTACTCTGTGCACAGCTCTCTTCTGTGAATAAGTCCTGTTCACAATTGGTCATTTGGCAGCTGATGGTTTCATTGCAGCTTTCTTGAAAGTCGTTCAGGAGCCAGGTTCTGCTATGGAAGCTGCTGGGCAAACAAAATCCATCTTCAAAGCTTATAGGATTAGCGCCATGTATGATGGCAGAGAGTGGTGAGGCATTGTGGAAGCTCCTGAGTGAATGGTAGTGGCTATGAGGCATATTGCTAAAATTCTTAAAGTTGCTCATAAAGACTCAACATACTGAGTTCAAAAATGAAATTCTCTGCTGGAGTGATTATATACTCAGAAACCTGGGTGTTGGCTTCTTCTCAAGACATCTTTGCAACTCATTGCTTAAACTAATTTGAAGGATAACATCTCATTAGCACTTTGGTTATATATGAAGATTATGTCTTATTAACAAAGATGTAAGTCCATTTTGAACCTTCAAAATGGCTTTTATGCTAGCTCTAAAGATGATTCATTCAAGGTGGGGTTGTCAAATAAGAGTCTAAACCTGTTCTTCTAAGCTAACATTTTTTTTTAACCACCATGACTCTGTACATTGGTAGGTGGACAATGAGAAATGCATGAGGCAGTGACAAGTTGAATGCTGATTAACTTTTAGCCCTAGTTTTGTGAGCTGCCAATGTAGCAGAATGTGGTAATCTGATGTTCAAGACATTTTAAGTTAGAATCGGATCCAATTGAGCCCAATCTCATTCCACTCAGATCTTGTTCTCTCCAGTGGACCAGAATGTGAGAGGACTCTGTGGTCACATTCCTTCTCACTGTTCACACACAGTACTGAAGGAAGCCATTGTCCTGTAAACACTTGTCTTTTGCCTAACATTTGTTTACCTCATCTTCTTAAAAGCCAAGTTTAAATGCTTCCTTATTCTGAAGTCTTTCCCCATCTTCCCATTGAGGATTTATTACTTCCTTTTCTGAATTACTAATGGATTTAATTCATTTTCTCTATACTTTGCAAAGTGGTGTGTTTGCTTGTATTTGTGCTTCTCAAAGGTTGGTCGTTTTCCTTTAAGACAAATGTGCTTCAGATGTGTTTTTCATCTTACTCTATTCTGTGTTTTCTTTACTGACTGCAGACAGATGATCAGCTCTTATGTTCATTGCATTGGTACATGGTACTTAGCATAGTTTCATACTCATAGCACAGAACCGACCAGCACAATTTCTGTAACATCTTCTATAATATACTTGGCTCAGCTGATGACAGTAAAATAAAAGTATATTCTTATTGCAGTATCCTAGACTCCCTTTCAGAGCTCTGAAGAAGCCCTAGAACATTCAGCAATTCTCAGTAACTCTTATGGAAACACTTCTATGATATGTGAAAGACTGAGGATATTATACATTTAAAAGGGCACCTTTGAATACATTCAGCTTTATAGGCTGCACACTCATCTTGTACACAATACCTTTTAACACATGCAAGTCATTTATAATTTTGAATGAACACACTTATATGTTTAAAGATCTCACTGTGCCCTCCACATGAACCCTACAGCCACTCATTTGATTCTTACACATATTTGTATTTATTATTGCATGGAGACTTCATTATAGCTTGTGACTTTATTGCGTAAAGACACCAAATTGATTCTCATTGTTCTTAGAATAAGATCCTTTTCCTTTAGCCTTCCCTACAGCATTTTAAAAGACCTGGCCATGGCCTATTTATTTTTCTTTTTTCTTTTTTTTTTTTTTCTTTTGAGATGGAATCTTGCTCCGTTGCCCAGGCTGGCGTGCAGTGGTGTGATCTCAGCTCTGCCTCCCAGGTTCAAGTGATTCTCCTGCCACAGCCTCTCAAGTAGCTGGGATTACAGTCATGTGCCACCACACTCAGCTAATTTTTGTATATTTAATAGAGACAGGATTTCACCATGTTAGCCATGCTTATCTCGAACTCCTGACCTCAGGTGATCCACCTGCCATGAACTCCAAAAGTGCTGGGATTACAGGCTTGAGCCACTGTGCCTGGTTGTGTTGGTATGTTTTTAACATGGAAATTGAAACTAGTTTTCAGTGTCAACAGAGTCCTCTTGCCAAATTGTGTAGGCATAGGCAGGACACTATATAGCCTGAAATTTACAGAACTGTCTCCAGCCAGCAGCCTTCTTATTAATTTCACAATGTGCAGTCAATTAGTGAGTACTTGTGCAGTCCCTTCAAATTTTATATGGTGATGTTAAGTCTGTCATTTGTGAATAAGGACACTCCATGAGTTATTTTCTCTTTGGAATGAGGAAATAACTAGCATATTTTATTTAAGTAATGTTAAATTAATAAGTGTTTCAGCATATAATTTTGATTCAATTAGTAAACACAGGTTTTGGTTGTTGCTGGATTTATAGATGAAGTTACCTGTGGAATGACGTAGGCTAGAGCAACTGGTCACCTTGGAATTGTTTGCACGCAGCCTACTAAAAAACAAGTATTAGCTTTGTAAGCATTTGAAAAATAATGATTATGTAGTTTATTTGCTGGCATTCTTGAGAACTAGATAGAACTGGTTACCTATTGCATAGTAACTGGATACTCTTGCTTCTAAAGAATTTAACAATTTCCTGGTCTCTCCTGGTCTTGAAATCATTCTCCTGGAATGATTTCAGCTGCAGTGGCACCTCCTAACCACCAGAGGGTGGAATATCAACATTTGGTATCAGGAAGCAATTAAATACAAGAATTCTAGAGTGAGAATGCCAGGATTTTAAGCCAATACTTACAACCTCAAACTGTAACTTTGAACAGGTTCCATAAGTTTTTCTATGTCGTGGATTTATCATTTTAAAAATTAAAATAAGTGAGATTATATATGGTACCAGATTATCTACCGTGTGTTGAATGATAAATAATAGCAGCCATTATTATTGATCAGGTTAGGAATCTTCATGCAGACCAAGACACTTCTCATCATAACATCAATTTAGGGTTGATATAAAATCATAAGTGAAAACAAGCAGTTTATTTTTTGCATGTTTGTGATTATGTTGTTAATTTATAATTATGTATTAATTTTCACATTCCTTTAAAGGTTGAATTGTACTTCTTCCCATTAATGATGGAACTTGTCTCCATCTCTCAAGAGCTCAGCGTTTGGTAGTTTTAGCATTGAATAGTTTATATGTCCTTTATATTTGATATTATGGCTATGCTAAACTTCTTAGTCACTTGTTTAGAAACATTAAAGTGAAAGAAAACAAAATAACTGGTCACTCTCTTTCTTTGCTTTTTTTAAAGGCAGGGTCTCTCTCTGTAGCCCAGGTTGGAGTGCAGTGGTGTGATCACAAAATTTGCAACCTCGAACTCCTGGATTCAAATTATCTTCCTACCTTGATTTCCTGAATAGCTAGGACCACAGGCTCCCACCACCATACCTGGCTATTTTCAATTATTTTGTAGAGATATTGTCTCCCTGTGCTGCCCAGGCTGGTTTTGAATCCCTGGCCTCAAGTGATCCTCCCACCTTGGCCTCCCAAAGTACTGGGATTACAGACATGAGCCACCATGCCTGGCCTCGTCACTCTCTTCATCCCAATGGTCCCACAATTTATTTATCTCATCCTTGTCTTAGTTTGATCTCATCAACCAAACTTATACCAAATGCCCTAAGTTAATTTACATCCATTCCTCTTCTCCATTCAAGGAGTTTCATATACAGCCATGGCATAGCCATGGAGGAATACTAAACAAAGTGTGAAGAGATCTGGCTTTCAGCCTTGGCTCTATCAATTCACCGCATAAATTTGGACCAGTCACTTTGCCTCTCTGGATATCTTTTAAGATAATGAGTTTAGATGAGAAGCTCTCTAAGGTCCTTTCCAACTGTCATATCCTATAATTTTCTGTCGGAATCTTAATAACTTAGAATTAACATTATATGACATATTGTCAAATCCGTCTATTGGATGGAATCTTCACTTATATTTAAGACCATCTGATCTTTATTAAGATGACATATGAAATTTTAACAGGACAGACCAAAGACTGAAGTCAGTAAATTATTAGTTCCCACAATACTAGTCAATAGTCACAACTGTAAAGTTAGTAATCTTATAGTATTTAATCTCATGGTATTAATCTCATAGTAATTCATCTTACAGTATTAATCTTATAGTATTTGAGAGCAACTCTTGAGAATAGAGTATATTTCTGCAGTCAAGTGTACATTGGTCTACCCCAAAAGAGGTTTTTTTTTTTTTTGAGGGAAATGTATAACTTTTTAAAACATACATTCTATGAAATAAATCAAGTACCATATAACTCTTCTCAGACACTGTAATGCATATAGAAAAGAAAATTTTAAGCTTTAGATTACTTCAAAATTCTTATGTGGAATATAGAAATTGTATTTTACCAGCTTTTTCTGTTTCTAATGAGAAATAGAAACAGATATTTTATAATATGATAAATCATATGTGACATCATTTCTTCTCTGAGACTATCTCTCAATAATTTTGCTTCTTTGGCTAATTCTTGGTCATTTACAATTCAATTATACAAAACATTAATTCAAATAGCCAAACAAAAAACTTTTATGTTTTAAGAAAACCATGAAAGTTGATGGATTACACAGTGTCTATGCAGCTCTTAATAATAAGTAATTGGAGAAAAGAATGAACCATGGTGTTTTCAACATCTGAGCATTAGCATCCACGTTTTCCAACCCTTTGTTCCGTTATATCTTGGATGCGAAAGTGTTATAGTTTATTGTAGTAATTATACACTTGTTTTTTCTTATTTCCCCAGATGCAGTTGTTCTTGCCTTCCTCTGAGGTTATCAGCTTTGAGTGAAGATATTTTTCTGTTTTTGTGTGATCCGGAAATGTGAATTGGTTTTTGAGTTGTCTCACTTCTATAGGCACTGGAGTTGTGACAGTGTGTCATTAAGACATTGAGATTGTGCTAAATCAATTTTGATGATGATAATCAGAGGATTGATGACAAGTAGCTTATCTAAAAAGAGTTCCACTAGCAAAAATGAATACATGTTTGATGTCATTGGCATATCCTGGGGACTGTCACCCAGCTTAATTCCATTTATTTAGTTAAAATTTATTTATCTTTTATTGAGTACAGGCATACCACATTGCATTGTGCTTTTTTAATTGCACTTTGCAGATACTGCATGTTTTACAAATTAAAGATTTGTGGTAACACTGAATCAAGCAAGACCATCAGCATCATTTTTCCAATAGTGTGTGCTCACTTCATGTCTCTGTGTTACATTTTGATAACTCTTGCAATATTTCAGACTTTTTAATTATTATTACATCTCTTATGGTGATCTGTGATCACTGATGTTTAATGTTACTACTGTAATTGTTTGGGGTCACCATGAACGACACCCATATAATGAAACAGGAAAAGTTCTTTTATCCCCCCTTGCAGGGTGTGCAATGGGGTTGTGGTTCGCTTCTTTGGTGACTCACTGCTCAAACATCTGGGGGAACAAACAGATGGGCAGGTTGTGGGGCTGCAATCCCACAGCAGTGTCTAGGGGTGAATGTTTACAGCTGAAGCCCCAGTGGGTGTGTATTACAGGGTGCTCTTTCAGTTTAGCCATCCATAGGCAGCTTGTGTTAGTCAGCTCATTTATATCCCCGCCTTATGGCAAAGACAGAGGGCTTGCTATATCCCGGAGTTTCTTGCCTTGGTGTACCAGAAGAATCAGATCACACATGGGTTTGGAGAATGAGTGCAAAGTTTTATTGAGTGGAAGTCGTTCTCAGCATATGGGGGAGCCAGGAGAGAGATGGAGTGGGAAAGTGGTTTTACCCTGGAACTGGGACTGCTCAGCAGCCGGGCTCTCCTCCAACTTCCCTGACCAAACTTGGCATTGTTCCGCTGGTTGATGGCCTACAGGTCTGCCAGTGTCTGTTGGTGTGCTCTTACACCAGTACATTCCTCTGACATCCAGCCACTTGCATCTTTGTCTGCTGGTCTGTTCCTCTCGACGTCCAGCTGCTTGTGTGCATGCCCGCTAGGGTCTTGGGGTTTTTATAGGCACAGGATGGGGTTGTGGCAGGTCAGGGTGGTCTTGAGTAATGCAACATTTGGGCACAAAAATAGAAATGCCTGTCCTCACCTAGATCTGTGGGCATAGGCCCAGGGGTGGAGCCATAGCCAGGGACCCACCTTTCTCTACCCAGCACTTCCCCGCCCCGTTCCCATATCAATAAGACAACAAACTTAAGAAATAAAATATGTGTGGGGGGAGAGATCCAAGATGGCCGATTAGGAGCAGCTGAGGATTGCAGCTCCCAGTGAAAGTGTGGAGGGTGAGTGGACACCACATTCCCAGACGGATTTTTATTGCCCACAGACCAGGATATTCCCAGGGGGAGGAGCCCCAAGGGTCGCCAGCACAGCTGGTTTGGCCGGCGCGGCTATTTTTGCCGGCGCGGCCGGCGCCGCTGTTGTAGCTGGCGCGGCTGTTTTCGCCACCGCTGTTTGGAGCGGCGCCCCGGCGCAGCGGTTCCCCATACAAAATACGTTGGTCCAGGTGCCGTTTTAGCTGGCAATTGGAGCTCCGGGAAGGCAGAGCCGCCCATTCAACTGATTAAAAAAGGGGACTGAAACAGGCAGCCAGGCCAGGAGATTTCCCAGGCAAAAAAACGCCAGCACCCGCGGTTTCAGCCGGCGCAGTGGGTCACCGCATGGGAAATCACACAGATCCCAGCGCCTTTTCAACAGGCGGCTGGAACACCTGGGAGACAGTCGACGATTCAACTAAAAAAGACGCTCTGAGGCAGGGAGCCAGGTGATCAGGCTCGGCTGGTCCCACCTCCACAAAAAAAAATAGCCATCAGAAACGCTCTGGATCGAGAGTTTCACAGCAAGCACAGCTGAATCCGGTACGGTCCAGCTCTGTGGGGGAGGAGTGTCCGCCATTGCTGAGGCAGTCTGCCACTACGGAGGTAGTTTGCCATTGCAGAGGCAGTTCTAACTACACTGGTATAAACTGGACTGCAGGGAAGTTCACACGGCAGCTGGGCGGAACCCACAGCAGCTCAGCAAAACCTCTGCAGGCAGTGAGTAGGCTGCCTCATCGCTGGGCAAGGCAGCCCTGAGAAAAAGGCAGCAGCACAAGGGAAACTCACAAATAAAGCCCTAACTCCTCGGGACAGAGCACCTGGGGGAAAAAAAAAGGGGTTTATGAGTTCTGCTGCAGCAGACTTAAACGTACATGCCCAGCAACTCTGAATGAACAACAGAGCTCACAGCTCAGCACTTGAGCTACTATAAAGAACATTCTGTCACCTCAAGTAGCTCCCTGACCCCCGTATATCCAATGAGTCACCTCATAAAGGAGAGCTCAGACTGACATCTGGTGGGTAATCTTCTGGGACAAAGATAGCAGAAGAAGAAACTGGCAGCAACCTTACTGTTCTGTAGCTGCTGCAGGTGATCCTCAGGCAAGCAGGGCTGGGAGTGGACCTCAGCAGTCTTACAGCAGAGGAGCCAGACTGTTAGAAGGAAAACTAAGAAACAGAAAGAAATACCTTCATCATCAACAAACTGGACATCCAGTGAGAGACCCCATCTGAAAATCACCAACCACAAAGACCACATATAGATAAATCCACAAAGATGGGAAGAAACCAGTGCAAAAAGGAGGAAAACACCCGAAACCAGAACGCCTCTCCTCCTACAAGGGATCACAACTCCTCACCAGCAAAGGAACAAGGCTGGATGGACAATGAGTGTGATGAAATGACAGAATCAGGCTTCAGAAGGTGGGTAATAAGAAACTTCAGGGAGCTAAAAGAACTTGTTCTAACCCAACGCAAAGAAACTAAGAACCAATTTGACGAAATGCTAACAAGAATAACCAACTTAGAGAGGAATGTAAGTGAATTGATGGAGCTGAAAAACACAACACAAGAACTTTGTGAAGCATACATAAGTTTCAACAGCCGAATCGACCAAGCAGAAGAAAGGATATCAGAGCTCGAAGATCAACTCAATGAAAAAAACCGAGAAGGCAAGAGTAGAGAAAAAAGGGTAAAAAGGAATAAACAAAGTATCCAAGAAATGTGGGACTATGTGAAAAGACCTAATCTACGTTTGATAGTTGTACCTCAATGTGATGGAGAGAATGAATCCAAGCTGGAAAATACTCTTCAGGATATTATCCAGGAGAACTTCCCCAACCTAGGAAGGCAGTCCAATATTCAAGTTCAGGAAATACAGAGAACACCACAAAGATATTCCTCAAGAAGAGCAACCCCAAGGCACATAATCATCAGATTCACCAGGGTTGAAATGAAGGAGAAAATGCTAAGGGCAGCCAGAGAGAAAGTTCAGGTTACCCACAAAGGGAAGCCCATCAGACTCACAGCAGATCTCTCAGCAGAAACCCTACAAGCCAGAAGAGAGTGGGGGCCAATATTCAACATCCTTAAAGAAAAGAACTTTCAACCCAGAATTTCATATCCAGCCAAACTAAGCTTCATAAGTGAAGGACAAATAAAATCCTTTGTGAACAAGCAAGTACTCAGA
>PVKV010022420.1:0-35397 GCA_004027835.1 Alouatta palliata
CTGGTCAACATGGTGAAACCCCGTCTCTACTAAAAATACAAAAATTAGCTGGGCATGGTGGCACGTGCCTGTAGTCCCAGCTACTCGGGAGGCTGAGGCAGGAGAATTGCTTGAACCCAGGAGGCGGAGGTTGCGGTGAGCCGAGATCGCGCCATTGCACTCCAGCCTGGGTAACAAGAGCGAAACTCCATCTCAAAAAGAAAAAAAAAAGAAAAAAAATCTGCATTCAGGCTAGGTGTAGTGGTTCATGTTTGTAACCCCAGTGGAAATTGCAGTGAGCTGAAAGTGTGCCACTGCACTCTAGCCTGGGCCAAAGAGCAAGACTCTGTCTCAAAAAAAAAAAAAAAAAAAAAAAAAAAAAAAAAAAGAATAATGTGGATTTTACCAAATTTTTCTGCTGTTTTCTTTTACTTGTGTTTTCACTCCCTTCAAGAGTGTGTAACATCCTATGATAGAATATTAAAAGGCAGCATATTTCACTAAGTATCTATAGTATTCTAGTTATGCCTAATTACTGTATTACCAAAGTAAACTGAGTTTCATTGTGTTTGGTTGTCTATCTGGTATGAGCAGGTAGCAGCTTTATAATCATTTACATGAAGAGTACATCAGTTTTAACCATCTGATGTTTTTCTTGCTCTCTTTATTGAATAAGAATTAATAAGGCCAAACATGGTGGCTCACATCTGTAATCCCAGCACTTTGAGAGGCCAAGGCGGATGGATCACCTGAGGTCAGGAGTTCAAGACCAGCCCGGCCAACATAGACAATGTGTTATTGATAAAATTGTGTTGTCAAAAGAAGCCCATTTCTCCCACACAGAAACACAGTATTGTTTTCCATTTCCTGCATTTTATTACTGCTTTAATGTGCCCTATATTTCTAATATCTTTAGCTCCTTTGTCAAGAAGAGATGATTAAAGTGTTCATGAAGCAGTACTTTTATATTTTAAAATTAAAATACAGCCATAGTAGTTTTACTTCTGAATAAATGTAATACTTCGTAGTTTCCTTCAAGCAGGAACAAAGGCAGTTTTTTAATACCTGATCTTCTGTGCAGATGTTTTCTGCTGTACTCCAATAAGCAAATATTCATATTTAGTATAGTTGGTATTTGATGGTTACATCAAAAATTTGAGAGAGAAACTTACTGTGAATCAAAAAGTCTTATTTACTATCAGGACATGGCACAAATGACTCTGTGTTCAGTGTAAAGTGTTTTGGACGTTTAACTTCTCTTTGAGCATTATTGAAGCAAGCATCTTTTATTGCTCTTTTTCTTAACTATCTCCAAGTTTCTGCCTGATGGAAAGTTGTTCATCATACTTTTAAACAACTGAAGTCACTTGTAGAAGTACCCCACTTCCTTTTTATATACCTAAGCAATGAGATACTACTTGACTTACCTCTTATAAGGCATATTTTCTACGGGATTCTCTTATTTTAACCCCTATAAGCTGCATCTTCCAGGGCTTTAGTTAAGAAAGAATTTCTGTTCCAGCCTTCCTACTTTGATTTCTATTGAAAAAACACTTCCTAGGTTCTCCTCTTTTACCTCTGCTTCTCATACCTACAAAATGAAAAAGCCCTGATTTCTTAGCCAGATAGCGTTTGTTATCTCCATATATTTCTTTAAACGTTTGTTTTTTTGTGGTCATAAACAAGTTCAGTTGTTTATCAGTCTTTTACAGACAGATAGGCAAACATTTATTTTAATACCTCTTCTTTGACTGGCTCAGTTGGGTTGTCCCTTGGTAAACTGCTGAAGCGTATTAGCATGCAGTAACTCCTGTATGTCTGGTGATGTGTAATTTGGCCTGAAAATTAGTATATTTGTGCCTAATATAGAAATCAAGGTTTTATTTTTAAAAGCTTCTTGTAACTGTTTTAAGTATTCCCTTCTTTCATGCTCACTTATGCTTACCAAGACAAGGAAGATTTTTCTTTCAGCATTCATTTAAATCATTAAAAATTAAACTGGTACTTACACTTAGAGATTAAATAAAAACAAAACTAAGCTTTATTTTTATTTTATTTTATTTATTTTTTATATAAGACGGGGTTTCACCAGGTTGGTCAGGCTAGTCTTGAACTCCCGACCTCAGGTGATCTGCCCGCCTTGGCCTCCAAAGGGCTTGGATTAGAGGCATGAGCCACCGCGCCCGGCCCAAAACCAAACTTTAAATTAATCACAGAAAACATTTATTGTGTGGAGATCTTTGCCCATTTTACAGATGCATTTCAAGAATTGTTTTTGTGCATCCTGGAGATATTAGAAGCAGTTTTCCACAGTATATTTTCATTTAATCTTTCAGTTTACCGCTAATCTAAACTATAATTATTGTGAAAAAACTTTAGAACTGAGGAGCACAATGTGATCAGTGTTTTTTGGTAAATGTAGAAGTTTTAGTTCTTTTGCAGTGTTACAGTCTTCTTCTGCAGTGCTGATTCTTGATAGTTCTGAATCTGCATGTTTCAGCATGTACTCTTCAGATAACGTCTTCAAATGGCTCTCCTTTTTAAAATATTTATTTGAAATTTGCGGTACTTTTAGCCTAGATTTAGGAGTGCAGAGGGTTAAAGGGATCCTGTTTTATCAAGGAAATAGCTATATTAAGCTGTTTTCAGTTTATGGATTATGAAAGAGCATAATTCTGACATGATGTATTTAGTCTTGCTAATATTCAACCTTATTTGGGTGGTAGATACTGGTAGACACAGTTCAATATAACTGAATGTTGAGGTATGGGTTTGTTTTTTTTGTTTTGTTTTCAGGAGAAAGAGTTGCCCATTTTGCTCACATCCTACTTCAGATTGTGTCACAGAGCCAAAATTTGCTTAACTAATTAGCTATTTAGTTGGAATTCACAGCATAGTGGAAAATGTTTGCAGATAATTCTATGCAATAGTGGAAACTTCAGTTGCTTCCTCGTATTTCTTCAGGGCAGTGATCACAACCAGATTCAACGTATGCACAAAGCAGCGGATACCATGGTAGCGGCCGTCGCTGATTGCTTTTACCATGTTGGATCCATTGTCAGTCTCAAAGACCTACTTCCAGCTAGGTGCCTTGAACTCAAATAGCTTTTCACACAGACTTCAGGATGTGAGCTAAGGTATGGCCTTTTTTCCTGAGCTGGGCCTACATATGGGTTGACAGTAACCTGCAACTTTATAGAAAAGAGACTACTGGCTGTAGTTAATGTCAGACAATGACGAGTTAGAATCATTGATAGGCAGGTAGTGTGTGTTCTTCATATATTCAAAGTATTCTCACCTTTTAGAGATTATCCCTTTTTTCCTGTATGTTTTTGTCAAAGAGACTATTCAAGTAAAAATTTCTCATTAGATGATGGTGCAAAGGCCTAATATATATCTGCTTTATGATTCAACCATTGTCTTCAATATGAAATATGTATCATTTCTTTCACACATTTGGTGTAAAGAAGTTTTTTAAACTTCTGAGGATTCTTGCAAAGTTATTTTTCTTTTACTTTTTCTTAACTACAGTAAAAAAATAAAATTTATCATCCTAACCATGTGCACTATTTTAATAATCTCCTACTAATCTTCTTTTTAAAAGTGGAATTAGGAAATTGGCATTCATGAATAGAGCTTGAGATTTAGAGTCAGTAGTTCTCCAAGGGTAACCTACACACCGGGGTGGTAAATACAATAAAGACCTAAATTGAATGAATGCAGTTCACACTCTATGCTAGAGATTTCTTGTTTCTTCAAGGAGAAAAGAACCTTTCCGGAAAAACGAGCTTCACTTTCATATCTTCCTTCTCTGCAAGATATGTTTCTTTAAGTGAAATCTTTATTGAGAGTACAGTGGATTAACTCATTGATTATAGGCTTAGGAAACTATATTTTATGGCTATAATCAGAACTGTTTTCTGAAACAACTCACTGTTGTTCTCTTATTGTAATTCAGTGGCCCTGTTACTTAATAATGTTTTCAAGACCTGGTACTAGAAAGAGAATCATTTACAACTGGGGAGGAAGAGTCCTTGTAAATTCAAAGTGAATACTGTTAAGCAGCTTATGCACTTCTCTTCATTCTCAGTGTTTGACACTGATTGTTAATAGCTATTGACAAATGCAGAAGTTGGTAATCTGTTTGGGTTACTCTCCCAGAATCATATCTTTATTAAAAAATGTCTCACTGTTAAACTACAATCTCACCTTTATTTCATAACCATTAAAATCACAGTGTAGTAGTTGACTCTAGCAGTAAAATTCTCTGATATTTCAGTCTTCAGACATACACTATACTCTCCTTATATATGCAAAAACATGTATTCAGATACAGATACACAGACGACAGTTGACAACTAAATGGTATACAGTATAACATCTGCCAAGTCATTTCCTGAGTGGTGAAAGAAAGAGGCCACGTGTTCTCTGTGACTGCTTACTGCTCAGGGAAGATAAGAAGAGAGCATAGAAGAAAAGGCAGGCAGTCATTCAGTGATATACCTCTTCAGTTAAGTCAGGTCACATAAGTTTTTATTTTCCAGGTAAACATATCTGTAGAAACTAGTTTTTGTTTACAAACTGTAGGAACTAAATTCAAAACACATGCATGATACCATTTTCATTATTCTTCCTACCCACTTGAGTGGCTTGTTAGTTTGCTGCTTATCTACCTTGAGTTAAGCATTGAATTGCTTCTGAGCAGATTTTTGTTTTTGTGATAAGGAAAGGTTCATTTGTATGTAGATGACATAGTCTTCTTATTTGTTAAGGATTCTTCTACTGTCTGTTACTCTTTTTATAGTTCTCTAAGGCTCCATGACCACTTTGTAGATAGTATTTTAATATAATGACCAACTCCCTTTTTTGGTAGGTATACAACTAAAAAAATAAGTGACGTATAGTTTAGATCATACCTTAGCATAAATATTTTAAACACTTATATGTGACTTCAGTTTGTTTCAAGTGATCTATTTAAGGAATTATAAAGATGTAGATTTAAAAAATTTTAAGTAGTGTAAAGATGTTTATTTGAATAATGTGCTGAGAGTTGGAGTAGAGAAAAGGAAATAATGTTTAGTTGTGTTTTCAGTGACTCTTGTATTAAACTAGTACATTTATCTAGAAAATTTAAATAAAAATTTAATGTCCTATACACTGAAACCTTGCTGTAATATATCCTATTGTGATAACAATGTGAAATGAAATTGGGTACATTTTAGATCCTGATGGGAAGTAACAGAATAATATCTTTAAAATGAATATGCCCTAAAACTTAGTGTTTAATTAAAACATCCAATGTATAGAAACACATTGTATTAAAACACCCAGTAATGAACCTACAATTTACTCTAAAATACTATGTTTTTTCTTGGAAATTTAATTCTGAGTGAAATACAAATAGTATTAAAATTTAAAAGCCGCTTATGGTCCTTTGATTCTCAAATCTTTTAGGTATAGAAGTGATATCTCTCTGAGTATTTATAATTAGGTGTGTTTTCTAAAGTGGGTCTCTAAGGACATCAGGTACCTGGGTCTTTTACAGTATGACATTTGTGTAATGCCTATCTCTTGTCTGATTTTATATTAAGAAGGGAAAACCTACCCATAATTTTATTAGCCTATGGCTTCAAAAGCAAGTTAATATAGATCATGTGTGTGACAAATGAAATGCACGCTCTCATTTGTGTAGTTTGCCACTATTACTGACTTATGGAGGTGTTTTAATCCTAAATCTTAATTTTCCTTGCATTTCTTTCCGTATTAAAAAATTCAGATCTAAAAGGGAAAATGCTAAAACAGGAGTAAAACCAGATGCATCTGATCAAGAACCAGAAGGACTTACTCTTTTGGTACCAGACATCCAAAAGACTGCTGAGATAGTTTATGCAGCCACCACCAGTTTGCGGCAAGCAAATCAAGGTACAAAACTTTTCCTATTATGCCACTTTTCATTTGATTTAAAGATGTATTACTTACTGAAAACCGCCTTTCTCTTTTTGCTTTATGTTAATGGTTTTAAAGCAAGTTCATTTACCTAATTTTGTTCTCTGTCAGATTTTGTTCTTTATCTGATTTCAATCATGCATAGTCTAATTTTAAAATATTTCTACTATATGTGATTACTAAATTTAGTAGCTGAGAACATATATGATAAACATTTCTTCCCACTGAAATTCATGAAACTGAAAAAGGCCTTTGTATCAGATAGAAAATAGTACATTAAGACTATGGGTGATAATTTAGTTTAAATTGATATTTCTGGCCAGCACAGTGACTCATACCTTTAATTCCAGCACTTTGGGAGGACTAAGTGGGTAGATCTCTTGAACTTAGGAGTTCAAGATCAGCCTGGACAACATGGTGAAACCCCGTCTCTACGAAATATACGAAAAATTAGCTGGGCATAATGGCCTGTGCCTGTACTCCCGGCTACCTGGAAGGCTGTGGTGGGAGAATCACCTGATCCCGGGAAGTGGAGGCTACAGTGAGCTGTGATTGCACCACTGCACTCCAAGCCTGGGAGACGGAGTAAGACTTGTCTCCAAAAATATAAATAAATAAATAAATTGATATTTTCCTATGTCAGCAGAACAGAATGATCTGAATTATCTATTGTTTCACTTTTGCTTTTTGTAAAGATGATTATGTTTTTTGCTTTATTATGTTTGTGAAATAGAAAGTGTTTATTCTCAAAGTGGTTGTAATAAGATGATTGTGAAGAATTCGGCAGTGTTTTGGAATTCAAGTTGAACTCTAGAATTGAATTGTTTTTGGTTTATTTTTTTAAATGTATACTTACGTTGTTTATCTTGAAATATTAAATAACAGAAAAAAAACTAGGTGAATACTCCAAGAAGGCGTCTATGAAACCCAAACCTTTGTCAGTATTAAAGTCACTTGAAGAAAAATATGTGGCTGTTATGAAGAAATTACAGTTTGGTAAGATGAAACTTTTGATTTGCTCAAGAGCTCACTTTTCTTTGTTTAAAAGTGCTATTGAAATGTGTTTTAATAAAGATTTTAAAAATTGCTTATAACATCAATTTTCTTTACATATACATATAAAAATACCATCTTTGGCTATTGAATTTATGTCTGTATTTTTAGTTATAAACTGTGACTTCAATAGAAGGACTGTAGGAGCCTAGAAAAAATAAAATCAAAGTTTAAGTGTATGCAAAACAGGCAGAAAATGTTTTTTCTTATTTACCTCTCCATTTCTGGCCTGAGGAAGCCAAGACGCGGGACTTTGAACTAAGTCTGTTACGCTTGCCATTTTAGATTTTCTTGTAATTCACCTTCAGAAAATGTAGTTACGCATAGTTCAGTTTTAGCTTTTCCCATTCTAAAAACTCCTGACAAATAAGAATGCTAAAGTAGGATTCAGAAAACAGATTTTTGTCATACTGTCTGTGAAACCTCAGTATAAATTGTTTAGCTTTTGCTCTACTTACCTTTCAGGTTTGCCATAAAGAGCACAAGAGATAATATATATGAAAGTGATTTATACTTTTGTTAAGAGTTTGGTCAGTATCTAATGATATTAAATACTTTATTTAGTTTATATGAATGTGATTAACAATTACTAAGATGTTTTATGGCTTATCTGGTATTTTATCAAATTGTTCTGTATTATGTATTGCCACATAAATGACCCCTATAACAGTTGCTTTAAAAAACTTACCTTTATTATCTCACTCTTTACATGGGTCAGGAATTCAGAAAAAGCCATAGTGCCTGTTATGACCTTGTCTTAGAAAGTATATACCATCACTCCCTAAGTGTAGCCCACATTCAAGGAGAGGGGGAGAATGTTAGAGAAGAGTTTCCAGAAATGTGTATGTGTGTTTCTGCTGGACATAAATATTTTATTGGACTTTAGATTTCTTTCCACTTCCTGGGTCATCAAAAATAAGTCCGTTAATGGCAGTGTTATATTTGAAGGCGTTTAGCCACATTTCATATCTACAAATTCTTTAACTAGTTTTTTCAATCCAGAAAGTTTCATTTCATGAATACAAATGTGTTTATGGATCCTTATGTGTGAGGTGTGTGGTTTAAAGTTATTCCCTGTCAGAAATTCATATGTCCAGAGCCCTTCGTTAATGTTAGCTAGCTAGAAGTGTTTTCTCATACTACATAAAATCATAAAATCTCCAAATATGTGACTTTAAATGTAATCAAGTTTGCTACCCACTGGCTTTCAAAATAAGTCTGAAAACATAATAGTTTTCAGTTGATGCTTTTATAATCAACTGCATTTTCAACCATATGTATCAAACATTTTCTAGTATCGTGACTCTTTTACAACTTGATACTTACTAACTGCCTAATATTTCATAATATGATGAGCTGTCATTTGTTTAACCAGTAAGTGGAACTTTAGGTTGTTTCTAGTTTTTAAATAACATATGCAGCATCTCAATGGCTGTCATTAAATGTAAATATTTGTGCATATCCAGGATTAATTCCATAGGACAAGTTAAACAGAAGAGGAATTGTTGATTAAAACAGCATGTGCGTGTTTGAGCCATTGTCTTTGATTGAATCATTTAATACAGTTTTGGAGTTAATAGACCCTGTTCTCTATATGATATAAAATTTTCCCCCTGGGCATACTAATGGCCCCATTTCTTGCATCTGGTAGATTGTTTTTTACAAAAGTTAAAGAAAATTTATCCCTGTAGTGTGTGAAAGACAGCAATATTGGGCAGATGAAATAACTCCAGTTGTCATGCATTAAATTAGCAATAGTTATATGTACCATTCGATAAAAAATAAGCTTTCAACATTGTTTATTAGATTCCACTTATACATAATTGGTAGTTAGTGATTCTGTTAATATAATTAGATTTTACTTTTACATAAATTCTACTTATTGGTGTTCAGTTCTACAAGAAATGAATCAGTTTTTTTCTCTTTAAAAGATTTGTTAAACAAAGATTGTAACACTTCTTTTTATTTTATTTAATTAACTTTTTTTGAGACAGAGTCTTGCTCTGTTACCCAGGTAGAGTGCAGTTGTACAATCTCGGCTCACTACAACCTCTGCCTCCTGGGTTTTAAGAGATTCTCATGTCTCAGCCTCCCGAGTAGCTGGCATTAGAGGCTTGCACCACCACGCCCATATAATTGTGTGTGTGTGTGTGTGTGTGTGTGTTGTATTTTTAGTAGTGATGGGGTTTTGCTACATTGGCCAGGCTGGTCTTGAATTCCTGGCCTTGAGTGATCTACCAGCCTCAACCTCTCAAAATGATGTGATTACAGACCTGAGCCGTTGCGCCTGGTCCAAATAAAGACTGGTTCATGAACCTGTGACACGATTTATAGGTCTTTTCTCTTTTCTAGTTTATAAACTCCTTTAAGGCAGATACAGTTTCATCTGTATTATTAAACCCAAAGAGCCTTCAGAGTTGTATAGAATATAAGGTCAACAGTTATTACCTGTAATGACAGTATTTGCCCTAAGTGGTGGTTTTAATTTAGTGTTATAATTTATTTAAATATCTTTGTTTTATACATTGGAGGGGATCTGGTTAATCTGAATTGGTTATATAATTGAAATCCACTTTTTTCTTTCTATTGTGTATCTAACTTATAATTAAAGAATAATATTATGTCATTCTAAAACTGCCTAAATAAATGGTTTAGAATTAGCTCATCAATTATGTCAAAGTACATGGTAGTTTTCTTTCTCCTGAATCAGTTAAATGTTACCTTAGTAATCTTTTGTTCTGTTAACATAAATTCCTGAAATAATGTAAAATAAATTTTAGCCTGGAATTTCTATTCTTAATTCCAAATTAATGCAAGTATATAAAGACTTACTCTGTTTTTTACAAATGAAATATACTGAGAATACTTTTTGTAATTTTATATTCTGTATTATTTTGACAAAATATTATATACTACCATTTTAATAATAGATTATCTACTACTTTGCATTGTTATTTAGCTACTTGATATCATCTACCATTGTGTCCATACTGTGGCTTAAAAATCATTGCTTGTTTTTGCTTCTAATTCATACTGCATCCATTTGGCAGTGCTAATACCTAGGTTTTATGTAAGCATTTACAGTTAGCTATTCTTCCACAGTTGGAAGTTCTCTCCAGCTGAGTGGGAGAAGGACTAGTGATTGTGATTTTTGTCATCGTAACAATTTTTTCCAGTTCTGGGTTTGTTTGTTTTCAGTATTTTATTTTTTCTTCTCCTTTTAGATACATTTGAAATGGTTTCTGAAGATGAAGATGGGAAATTGGGATTTAAAGTAAATTACCACTACATGTCTCAGGTGAAAAATGCTAATGATGCGAACAGTGCTGCCAGAGCCCGCCGCCTTGCACAGGAAGCTGTGACACTTTCAACCTCACTGCCTCTGTCTTCATCCTCTAGTGTGTTTGTACGCTGTGATGAAGAACGACTTGACATCATGAAGGTAAAAAATAACAACAATAAAGCACTGTTTCCCTTAGCTCCCTGGCTTGTCTAATTACTCAAATATTTATACAAAACTAGAAATACTATAAAAATACATTATACATAACACTAGAAATTTTGTTGACCATTTTAGACTGCAGTGAAAGGAGCCCTTTCTTTCTTTCTTTCTTTCTTTCTTTCTTTCTTTCTTTCTTTCTTTCTTTCTTTCTTTCTTTCTTTCTCTTTTTCTTTCTTTTCTTTTCTTTTTTTTTTTTTTTTTTTTTTTTTTTTTTTTTTTTTTTTTTTTTTTTTTTTTTTTTTTTTTTTTTTTTTTTTTTTTTTTTTTTTTTTTTTTTTTTTTTTTTTTTTTTTTTTTTTTTTGCAACAGGGTTTCACTTTGTTGCTCAAGCTGATAGTGACATTGTTGGAAATAGATGCTTGGTGCCACAAAGAAAAATCAGCACTGAGACAAACGATCTTTCAGCAATGCAATTTTAACCTCCTGGGCTGCAGGAAAAGTACTCTCACTAGCCGTCTTTCCACGAGAGTACCAAAAAACAAAGAGAATACACACAGATTTATTCCTTATGCATTTGGGGTCATCCTTACTGCTGTGGCTGATCTCCGTTAGCTGGAGCCAGACCTCACAATCTAAACTAAAACTTGATTGGCTAACAACTTAAAACTTTTCTAAACAGGTAAAAGTAATGGAGAGCTGAGACATGCCTGTGAGCATATCCAGCACAGATATCTTGGTTAAAGTACAAGGACATAGAATGTACTATGTGCTTGTAAGCACAGCATGTCTAACAGCTACATAAAATAGGGCTTAACAAAATTATTAGCACACTTAAAAAAGAAAAGAAACATTAAAAAGGAACTTTTCTACTTCCCACAGACGTGGTCACAGCTCACTGCAGCCTCTGCAAGGAGCCCTTTTCTATTGTTAGTTAAGAGTGTATGGATGACACTGCTATTGAAAATAAAAATTTAGAAAATATCCAAAGAGCCATCATCATCCTTGAGCAAAGGCTATGTGAAGCTGGTCACAGTATCAAAGGATTTAATGCCGATTAGTTAAAAAATGTTACAGGAGGCCAGGTGTGGTGGCTTATGCCTGTAATCCCAGCACTTTGGGAGACCGAGGTGGACAGATCACAAGGTCAGGAGTTCGAGACCAGCCTGACCAACCTGGTGAAACCCCTTCTCTACTAAAAATATAAAAATTAGCTGGGTGTGGTGGTGCACACCTATAATTCCAGCTACTCAGGAGGCTGAGGCAGGAGAATCGCTTGAACCTGGGAGGCGGAGGTTGCAGTAAGCTGAAATCCAGCCACTACATTCCAGCTTGGGCTACAGAGCGAAACTCTGTCTTAAAAAAAAAAAAAAAAGAAAGTTACAGGATTTCCACTGTGTTGTCCAGGATACTTCTCTCATGTTTTTTTCTTTTTTCTTTTTTAATTTTTTTGTTTTTTTAAAGACGGGGTTTCACCATGTTAGTCAGGCTGGTCTTGAACTCCCGACCTCAGGTGATCCGTCCGCCTTGGCCTCCAAAGTGCTTGGATTACAGGCATGAGCCACTGCGCCCAGCCTCTTCTCTCGTGTTTTATAGTGTCACTTTTCAAAACTTAGTCATATTTTTCTTTTTATGCTTCTTTAAATCCCTAAAATCTGTTAATTACTGGTAATGCAATAATATATAATCTGTACTTTTATGTTTAATACATGATAATCTGACCTTAAATTCCAAATGTCTGCTGCATTTAGAAAATGTTAAAGGTTTAACCTGGAAAAGAAAACTTTCTTTATATTTATGATTTAATTGATGGGTTAAATAATCTGTCTTCCCTAGATACACAGTTAAAACTATTGACCCATTGATTTTTAAAAGGTTTTATTTGTTTGCTTGCTCCTTTTGAGTTTTTGGATAGGCTTATGCCTGTAATCCCAGCACTTTGGGAGGCCAAGGTGTGCAGATCACTTAAGGTCAGGAGTTCCAAACTAGCCTGGCCAACATGGTGAAACTCCATCTCTACTAAAAATACAAAAATTAGCTGGATGTGGTGGCAGGAGCCTATTATCCCAGTATTCGGCCCGCTGAAGCTGGAGAATCACTTGAACCTGGGAGGTGGAGGTTGCAGTGAGCTGACATCACGCCATTGCACTCCAGCCTGGGCAACAGAGCGAGACTCCATCTCAACAACAACAAAAAAAAGACTGGGTGCAGTGGCTCATTCCTGTAATCTGGCACTTTGGGAGGCCAAGGCGGGTAGAGCAGTTGTAGTCAGGAGTTTGAGACCAGCCTGGCTGATATGGTGAAACCTTGTCTCTACTAAAAATACAAAAATTAGCCAGGCAGGGTGGTACATGCTTGTAACTCAGCTACTCAGGAGGCTGAGGCAGGAGAATTGCTTGAACCTGGGAGGCAGAAGTTTTAATGAGCTGAGGTCACACCGTTGCACTCCTGCCTGGGCCACAGAGTGAGATTCTGTCTCAAAAAAAAAAAAAAAAAAAAGGTTATTCTTATTATGCCTGGGCACGGTGGCTCAAACCTGTAATCCCAGCAATTAGGGAGGCTGAGGCAGATGGCACTTGAGACTAGGAATTTGAGACCAGCCTGGATAACATGGCGAAACCCCATCTCTACTGAAAATATAAAAACTAACCGGTATGCTGGCAGGTGCCTGTTATCCTAGTTACTCAGGAGGCCGAGGCAGGAGAATTGCTTGAACTCAGGAGGTGGAGGTTGCAGTGAGCTGAGATTTTGCCATTACATGTCAGTCTGGGTGACAGAGTGAGACTCCATCTCCAAAAGAGAAGATTGTTCTTATTTCTTGTTGGATTGTCTTTTTCTGAGTATCAGTGTTTAGGAATGTTAACATAGGCTTTTGTATGTTTGTATATATCCAGGTTCTAATAACTGGTCCAGCGGACACCCCTTACGCAAATGGCTGCTTTGAGTTTGATGTATATTTTCCTCAAGATTATCCCAGTTCACCCCCTCTTGTGAATCTAGAGACAACTGGTGGTCATAGCGTGAGATTCAATCCAAACCTTTATAATGATGGCAAGGTAATTTAATTGTAATCTTTTGTTTCAAATGCTAACAATTATATACAAAGATTCTTTGTAATTTGAAGAAAATTTTGTTTTAGTTATCTGCTTTCTAAGAGGACATGGGTTTCTTTGTACTTCTCTTCCCTGCATCCACAGATTAGTTCAAGGAATAAAAGAGAAGGAACTGAAAAGAACAGAGAAACAGTACAATGTTAAGAAGCACTTACAGTAAGAAGTTACTGAGGGGCTTAACATAAAGTTCTGTGATACACACCATTATGAACTTATTTTAAAGTGTACTTTATAGTAAAGTTTTTTTACATTTCCTTGTATTAAAAGTAGGAAGATACATTCTCATTTACAAAAAAGCTGACCAAAAGATGTAATAAAAATAATCTCATAAGACCATAAAGCTTTTTAAATTAGATTTAATAATTTGTTTTACAGAGGTATTTTGGACACTTTGATAGAATTTCAGTGGTAAATTCTGTGCTGAGTATTTAATGTTTTAAAGTTATGAGAAGAATTTCAAAAAGTACAGCCTGCCTCAGATATGTGGTTGCAAATTATCATTAGCTCAAATCATAAAACTAGAATTAGTGTTTTGGGTTTGTTACAAAAGACTTGACCTGAGGCAGAACTGTCTTTGGAAGAACAGAGGTCAGGTTTTCTGTAACCGAGCAAGGAAGAGGAAATAGCAATGGTCTTGACTTTACTTCAGACACTGGAAGTTGAATAGAGTTTAAGTGTAAAATGTTAAATTGTATTTAAGAAAATAATTTCTCAAGGCTTCATTTCACAGATAATAGAGTAAAGGCTTGGGAGTCCTAAAGTAATAGTCTTTTACCCTCAAACTTACCTATGTGTTCAGTGATACACACAATTGTGGATTTATTTTTAAAGTTAAACACACTGTTAGCATGTAATCTTAGGTCTTATATCTATAGATAGATATGAGGATACATATTTGCCATTGTTAATCCCAAGAATGCTCTAAAGCAGGGGTGTCCAAAGTTTTGGCTTCCCTGGGGCACATTGGAGGAAGAATAATTGTCTTGGGCCACACATAAAATACACCAACACAAACAGTATAGCTAATGAGCTTTAAAAAAAAAAAAATAGCAAAAAAACTCACAATGTTTTAAGAAACTTTTTTGGACTGCATGTGGGCTGCAGGTTGGACAAGCTTGCACCAAAGGTCAAATGTTATATGTATGACAGTACTTTGAGTAATATACAAGACTTATAAATACAACTCTTTTTAAATTATTAATCAACTACCTGCTGAATGAATTAATGTATTTTGTGTTCTTGCTTTCAGAGCGTTGTAAGAGTAGTGAGGAGGCAGACCTCTCTGCATTTATAAGAATCACCTATGCCAGGCGGGTTGTCTCACACCTGTAATCCCAGCACTTTGGGAGGCTGAGGCAGGCAGATCACCTGAGGTTGGGAGTTTGAGACCAGCCTGACCAACATGGAGAGACCCTGTCTCTACTAAAAATACAAAATCAGCTGGGTTTGGTGGCACATGCCTGTAAGCCCAGCTACTCGGGAGATTGAGGCAGGAGAAGCTCTTGAACCCAGGAGGTGGAGGTTGTAGTGAGTCGAGATCACATCATTGCACTCCAGCCTGGGCAACAAGAGCTAAACTCCGTCTCAACAAAAAAAAAGAACCACCTATTTTCCAAATCCGTTAGCCATTGTATAAAATTATAAATTTACCCTTCAAAGTTTATAAAATCTGTTGAGTGTATTTTGTATCTTCAGAACATATGCCAGAAGAACATATGTGATATGCCCCAGTTTTATTTTTATTGCAAGACTAGTTACAGGTGTACAGTAAGAGTCCCCAGTTCTCTCTTTCCCTGCTAAGTATCTAGTGTTATCTTTAAGTATATTTTGAGGAACCCTGGGAATTCTGAATACTCTTTCAGGGGGTCTGTTTGTGTGAGGCCAGATTTGATCCGTATACTTGAATCAAGGCAGTATATTGCAACTAGTTGATTGTAGAGATAGATATGAAATCAAGCTCTATTCTGTTAAGCCATTTTGCATTTTCAGAATTTAGAAAGAAATGCATAAAACTGTAAAACAGTACCACTTTTCCTTACTAAAAATAGTTATTTTAGTAAAAATAGAACTAGCATATGATCTATCAGTCCCACTAGTGAATATATATCCAAGGGAACGAAGTCAGAATCTTGAAGAAATATTTGCACTGCTGTTTATTGCAGCGCTATACAGAATAGCCAAGATACAGAATCAAGTAGCCATCAACAGGTGAACTGATAATGAAAACATAGTTTATTTATACACAGTGGAGTATATTCAGCCATGAAAAGAATGAGATCCTGCCTTTCATAGCAACATAGATGAGCATGGCAGGACATTATGTTAAGTGAAATAAATCAAGTACTGAAAGATAAATACTGCATTTTCTCACTCTTGTAGAAGCTAAAAACATTGATCTCAGACAAAATGGAAAGTAGAATAGTAGTACTAAAGGTGGGAGGGAAAGAGGAAGAGAAGGGAATAGGTAAAGTTTGGTTAATGGATACACAATTACAGCTAGATAGGAGAAATAGGTTTTGGTGTTGTATAGCACAGTAGGGTGACTATAGTAAATAAAAATTGTATTTTTTCAAATAGCTATAAGGGAGGATGCTGAATGTTACCAACACTCAAAGGTTTGAGGTGATGGATACAATAATTGCCCTATTTTGATCAATATACATTATATACATATATTGAAATATCACACTGTACCCCATAAATATGTGCAATTATGTGCTAATTTAAAATACTTTGTTTTTAAAATAATTTATCTTTCATTAAAATGTTATTTATATTGACATATAATAGATGCTGGTCAATTTTGCATTATGAAGAAATTATAATGCCACAGAAATTTGAATCACATCTGAAGAAGCCAAATTGTTTTAACAGACTAAGCCTTAGGGTTTTGTCTGGAGACATACAAAACTGAAATATTTTGACATGATAGCATTTTGTTTATACTTCTCGTTATGACAGTTTTTAAGCACTCTTTTGTCAATTCTGTTTACACTTTTTTCCTTCATCAGGTTTGTTTAAGCATCTTAAACACATGGCATGGAAGACCAGAAGAGAAGTGGAATCCTCAGACCTCAAGCTTTTTGCAAGTAAACAGAATTTCTCTGACATTTTCACTTAGGAAATAAAGAACTGTATAGTATTTTAAAAAATTTTTAGTGACCAAAAATAAATATAGTAAACCCCCCAAAAGATAGATTACTAGGAAATACATATTAAATAGCTTATAGGTAAGAGGTTAGCATAGTGGAGTCTCATCTTATGTGTAATCTAAAATCTCAAGTTGGGGCATAAAACAAAAATTGGGTTTAGCCAAAACTTTCTTCAAAAATAATTCCAGGCTGGGCACAGTGGCCACCTTGTTCTGTGTTCCTTGATTTCAGTTCCTGAACAGATTATGAGAGCCTCATACAGTTGTGCAGATTTTAATATGAAGCTAAAAAGGAGAGGGGGCCAGGTGCAGTAGCTCAGCAGTTGGGAGGCTGAGGTGGGTGAATCATTTGAAGTCAGGAGCTTGAGACCAGCTTAGTAAACATAGTGAGACCCCCATCTCTACTAAAAATACAAAATACAATTAGCCAGGCAAAGTGGTGCATGCCTGTAATGCCAGCTACTAGGAGGCTGAGGCAGAAGAATCGCTGGAAACTCGGAGGAGGAGGTTGTAGTGAGCTAAGATCACGCCACTGCACTCCAGCCTAGGCGACAGAGTGAGACTCCTATCTAAAGAATTTTTAAAAATGAAAAAAAGGAGAGGGACAGTAAATTTGGCCTATGAATAAAAGTCTTTAACTCTTGACTCTGAAAGTATCAACAAATTGACTCAAATCAGTGAGCCTACATTATGGATTGAAAATATATACTGTTTGTTATTATATCAGTGTAAATATATGTGTATATATAATATGATATAATGTGTGTATGTTTTTATGTTACTTATCAATTGATTTTCAACTCAGATTCTAAGAAAACACTTTAGCTTGTTATAAGTAAAATAAATACTATTTTTGGTTTGATCCAAATAGCTTTTTAAATGAAGTTCTATTGATCAAACAGTTCATGCTGGCTACTTTTTTGCATGCCTCTATTATATTTGTAGAAATAATTTTCAGTGTAGAATTGGTTTTGTTCTGTATTTTAAAGTTTATTTAGTTCTCTCAGTCATCCTGCAACACAAGTAGATCTTACGCCCATTTTACAGATGATGAAAATACAAGTTCTAAAGGTATAGATAACTCTACTGTGATCCCTATAACTTCAAATATTATACACTGTTTCTCACGCCTGAAGCTTTGTTTTATTTTATAATATTGAAAATCAGATTTTTTTAAAAGAGGAAATCCTTCATCCCAAAGGTTTACTGTTCCTTTGCTTATTTCCTGCCTAGTGTTGTGAGAACTACAGTAAAGTATAGTGTGCATTAAAATGACTGTCCAGTTCAGACAATCCAGGGGTCCAGAAATTCCCTAAAATATGTATTATCACTATTAGACTGCTAAGTTCACTATTAAAAAATAAAGTGGCATTTATATTCTTCCAAAAAGATAATGCCTGCTGGGCCACCCAGTGGTAAGATAATCCATGGCATATTCTTTGAATTTAGTTCTAGGAGGTATTGGTCTCTGATAATGAATCTTTTTTTATTCTTATCAAATACAAACTTTATAATACGTTTTTCTCTCTTAGCAGACAATAAATTATACCCACATTTATTTCTCAAATGTAAATTTTTTTCTTTTTTTTCTGGTACACAAAACACTCATTCTTTTTGGTTTAACTTTTCTTTTAGGTTCAGGGATTCCACTGCAGGTTTGTTATATAGGTAAATTCATGTCACAAGGGTTTGCTGTACAAATTATTTTGTCACCCAGGTACTTAGTCTAGTATTCAATAATTACCTTTTCTTTTTCTTTCTTTCTTTTTTTTTTTTTTTTTTTTTTGGAGACAGAGTCTCACTCTGTAGCCCAGGCTGGGCACAATCTTGGCTCACTGCAACCTCTGCCTGTTCAAGTGATCCTCCCACCTCAGCCTCCTGAGTAGCTGAGACCACAGACACGCATCACCATGCCCGGCTAATTTTTGTAGTTTTGGTAGAGACAGGGTTTCACCATGTTGACCAGGATGGTCTGCAGCCCCTGATCTCAAGTCATCTGCCTGCCAAACAAAGTGTTAGGATTATAGGTGTAAGCCTGCACACCCAGCCAGTAGTTATTTTTTTCTGATCTTTTTTCTCCTTTCAGCTTTCACCATCAAATAGGCCCCAGTGTCTGCAAAACACTTTATGCATCTTTTAGTGGACTTTGCTTTGCTGTTTTAAACAAAATACGCCGTGAATCTAAAGATATTTTAAAATTATTATAACTATCTGAGATCTATAAAACCATATTTTGCCGGGTGCAGTGGCTCACGCCTGTAATCCCAGCACTTTGGGAGGCTGAGGCGGGCAGATCACGTGAGGTCAGGAGTTGGAGACCCGCCTGGCCAATATGGCAAAACCCCATCTCTACTAAAAATACAAAGAAATTAGCCAGGCTTGGGGTTGCATGCCTGTAGTCTCAGCTACTTGGGAGGCTGAGGAAGGAGAATCGCTTGAACCTAGGAAACGGAAATTGTAGTGAGCCATGATCATACCACTGAACTGCAGCCAGGGTGTCAGAGCAAGACTCTGTCTCAAAAACAAAAACAAATAAGAATGTCTAATAAGGTGCTTATAATACTATGGCAGTTAATTTTCCTTTGAATAAAAATTTTAAATGATCTCAGGCATAGTTTTGTTATAAGTGAGTATTGTTAAAGAGTGCATGGCTAGGCTGGGTGCTGTGGCTCACGCCTGTAATCCCAGCACTTTGGGAGGCTGAGGTAGGCAGATCACCTCACGTGAGAAGTTCAGAACCAGCCTGGCTAATGTGATGAAACCCCATCTCCATTAAAAATACAAAAATTAGTCGGGTGTGGTGGTGGGCACCTGTAATCCCAGCTACTCTCGGGAATCCGAGACAGGAGAATTGCTTAAATCCGGGAGGTGGAGGTTGCAGGGAGCCAAGATTATGCCATTAAGCGTGTGGCTAGCTTTATGTCCTCTAAGAGTAAGAACAGTTTGAGCAGAATGTTGGTATGATATGAGATGTTTTCAAACAAAATTTTTTTTTGGAAATAGGTTCTTCATATCTATTAATATTCAAGAATTCAAGAGTAAAACCAGATATACAAATATTACTTATGAATTATGCCTAATTTTATTTTGCTTTTATAATAAACTATTTTATTGTTATAAACATCTATTTTATTGTGATAGAAATTTGTGGAAACACGTATTAAAGAAGAGTCTTTGGATAAAGCAGGATATCAGGTCACCCATAGTAAAAATATCCCGTCATAGCTGTTCTTTTCCTTTATTCTTTAGGTGTTGGTGTCTGTCCAGTCCCTTATATTAGTAGCTGAGCCGTATTTTAATGAACCAGGATACGAACGGTCTAGAGGCACACCCAGTGGCACCCAGAGTTCTCGAGAATATGATGGAAACATTCGACAAGCAACAGTTAAGTGGGCAATGCTAGAACAAATCAGAAACCCTTCACCATGTTTTAAAGAGGTATGTTCAATAAAATTAATGAAAAACTTTGTTTAAGACATTTTACAGTATAGACTGGGTGTGGTGGCTCATACCTATAATCTCATCAGCACTTTGGGAGGGCGAGGCAGGTGGAACACTTGAGGTCAGGAGTTTGAGACCAGCCTAGCCAATATGGTGAAACCCAGACTCTACTAAAAAAAAAAAAAAAAAATAGAAAAATTAGGTGTGATGGCAGGCGCCTGTAATCTCAGCTAATTGGGTGGCGAGGGTGAACCTGGGATGCGGAGATTACAGTGAGCTGAGGTTTTACCACTGCACTCTAGCCTGGGCTACAGCAGAGCAAGACTTCATCTCAAAAAAAAAAAAAATTTTATAATATAGTTTGTTAGTATTATACTTGCCTTTATATGTATCTAGTATATGAAACTTTAGATTTTAGAGTTAATCCCAAAAGATCATTAATAAGCCTTGATGATAGAGCAAGACTCCATCTCTGCAGAATGTTTAAAAATTAGCTGGCACCTGTAGTGCTAGATATCTAGTAGGCTAAGGAAAGAAGTTTGCCTGAGCCCAGGAGTGTGAGGCTGCAGTAAGCTGTGTTCATACCACTGCACTCCAGCATGGGTGACAGTCTTAGGAAAAAAAAAAATTGGTAGTAGATAGTACAGATGAAGTATAAAACCATTTATATTCTAAAAGATGGCCAAGCACGGTGGCTCATGCTTGTAATTCTGACACTTGAGGAGGCCGAGGTCAGGAGATAAAGACCATCCTAGCCAACATGGTGAAATTACATTCCTACTAAAAATACAAGAACAATACTTCATCTCCTAACTAAATAAATAAGAACAAAATTTTTCCAAAATTAGTCAGATGTCTTTTGCTTTTTATTTTTTTGTTTTATTTTATTTTTTGAGACAGAGTCGCTGTGTCACCAGGCTGGAGTACAGCGGCACAATCTCAACTGACTGCAACCTCCACCTCCTGGGTTCAAGCAATTCTACGCCTCAGCTTCCCCAGTAGCTGGAACTATAGGAGTGCGCTGCCACACGTGGCTAATTTTTGTATTATTAGTAGAGACAAGGTTTCACCATGTTGGCCAGGTTGATCTCGAACTCCTGACCTCAGGTGATCCGCCCACTTTGGCCTTTCAAAGTGCTGGGATTACAAGTGTGAGTTACCGTGCCTGGACTTTTCTTTATTAGTTACCATTCTACTATCCAACTCTCTAAATATGTTTCTAAAATATTTCTCAGAAAACGTTTTTATTGAAGATTGTTTCTTTTTTTTTATTTTTTTATTTTAGAGGAAGACAGAGGAATGAAGATGGTTTCTAAATTTGTTTTGCAAATAGAAATTTTGCCCGTGTGTGTGTGTGTGTGTGTGTGTGTGTGTGTGTGTGTGTGTATGAAAAGGAAAATAGGGCCGGGCGCGGTGGCTCTAGCCTGTAATCCTAGCACTTTGGGAGGCCGAGGTGGGTGGATCACCTGAGGTCAAGAGTTCAAGACCAGCCTGGCCATCAGGGTGAAACCTCATCTTATAAAAACAAAAAAAAAAAGAAAAGGAAAATGACTTTTTTTTTTTTTTTTTGAGACAGGGCCTTGTTTGTCGCCCAGGCTGGAGTGCAACCTCCACCTCCCTGTTTCAAGTGATTCTTGTGCCTCAGTCTCCTGAGTAGCCAGGACTATAGGTGTACACCACCATAACTGGCTAATTTTTTGTATTTTTTAGTAGAGACCAGGTTTTATCATGTTAGCCAGGCTGGTCTCGAACTCCTGACCTCAGGTGATCTGCCCACCTTGGCCTCCCAGAGTGTTGGAATTACAGGTGTGAGCCACTGTGCCCAGCCACATTTCCTTTTCTTTAGGAAAAAATAATATGACTTTCCAAAACCTGTCTTAATATATTGAAGTGGTTTTTTTTTTTCACTTCATCCTGAAGTATGACTGGCTGTGTGTGTGTGTGTGTGTGTGTGTGTGTGTGTGTGCGTGTGTGTGTGTGTGTGTATAGCTCTTTGCCTATGATTAGTTGTCTCCCCATAGTATGCCAAAATACAATTATACTTTTCATCTGCCATATCAAATTACTTTAGCACCACAACCTGCTGTAATTGTGTCCAGAAACACTTTTCTTTCTTAAAATTATTTCAATTGATCATGAATTTTTAAAGTTGTGATGGAAAGTTAACATTTTAGAAGATAAAAATGTTATATTTACTTGACATAAAATTGATATTTAATATAACTATGCAAATATTCTGCATGAATACTATGAAGCCTTCCTCTTCAACAGATAGCATTGATAAATTTTTTTTTGTTTTTTTTTTCCTTCAAATAAAGATGGAGTTTCACCATGTTGGTCAGGCTGGTCTTGAACTCCCGACCTCAGGTGATCCGCACGCCTTGGCCTCCAAAGTGCTTGGATTACAGGCGTGAGCCACCATGTCTGGCCGAATATTTCTTTTTCTTTGGCTTTTGCTTTTACTAAGTAAATTTATATGCCAGTGTCCTCTGAATGACAAAGTCGGATACTTTGTAAAGATCGTGCCACTGTACTCCAGCCTGGGCAGCACAGTGAGACTCTGTCTCAAAAAAAAAAAAAAATGTAATTTATGGTTTATGCATATTTTTTTCAGGAAGGGTAAACACAGGGCACTCAGAGAAGGGGATGAGTTTTACAAAAAGCAAATATGTATAATTTGAGACAATCATCCTTCTCATTCTTTAGAAACTACCTTGCATTAAAGGAGCCACACTCCCTGTCCACGTGTGCTTTCTCAGTTTTCCTAATCAAATGCCACTCACTTCTCTGAATGCCCTGGGCTTTTTGTTTTTGTTTATTGTTGTTCTTTAAAGATACCTTTTTCTGGTACATTCACTTCCCATCTAATTCTGTTGTTATCATGATTCTTCATTTAAAGGCAGCCTAGTCATACTTAACTTTTGTATCCCAGAGGCTTCAAACCCAATAACTGTTAAATATGATAAGGGTCGTATTGGTGTTTGACATTCATTCCCAGAGTTTTTTAGTGATTTTTCCTTTGTAGATTTGATTGATTGTTCTTTAGGGAAGATATGCTTCCTGGGCAATCCTCAACCAGAATACAGAATAATATTTCCAAATTGATAACTGCTTTCTAATTTAAATTTGTTAGAAATAGACTTACTACTATACATTGGTAGAAATTTTACTGAGTTTTTCAAAGAGAATTTTTTTTTAATCGCAAATTTAAGCCACAGTAGTAATAAGGAAATTTAACTTCCTAAAATAAAATCCTGTCTATAAATTAACCAGAAGATAAAATTAAGCAAGTGAGTATAGTGCCATTTCTGGGGATCCCTTCAGATTTCTGTGTGAATGCCTTTGGCATTTAGAATATACTTACCTAGGTGTTCTTTGAGTTATCTTTTAAAGGCAGAAATTTCTCTGTTGTCAATACTTTTAAAATCCTTTTCTCCTGGTTACTTATTTATTTGCATTTGCCTTCTGAATATATTGTATCATATGTGTCTTGTGGTCTCTGAATAAGATTAATTTTCCAAGTGTCTGACCGGGATTGTACATTCTTTTCTGCTATAAATTTCATATATATGTATTTCAACAAATGTCATCTCAAATAATGAGCTTGATTTTTCCCTGCTAATGATGTAGAGTTAACTAAATTGAGTTTTATGGACAGAAAAACATTGCAGTGTCTGTATATTTATTTAAATATATTTGTTATAATATTCTAAATATTTAAATATATTTATAATATATAAATTATTTATTTAAATATATTTATAATACATTTCATTTCTTTGTAATGTCATATACTGTGTCTTTTTAAATTCTGACTGGTAAACATTGCTTGTTCTTCTGCTTGTTTTTTCTCAAGGTTATATACAAACATTTTTACTTGAAAAGAGTTGAGATAATGGCCCAATGTGAGGAGTGGATTGCAGACATTCAGCAGTACAGCAGTGATAAGCGGGTAGGCAGGACTATGTCTCACCATGCAGCAGCTCTCAAGGTGAGTAAGCCTTTCTAAGATGAGCTTTGTTGCTTTAAGAATTGTGTAATTATTAATAGAACCATGTCTACCAGAAGATAACAGGAGGGAGGGAATTAAATAAACATAAAATTTATTTTAAGTTCAGAGGAATAAATTGTTACTCAAAAGTCTATAGAAAAGATTTTTTTTTAATAGACGGAGTCTCACTCTGTCACCAGACTGGAGTGCAATGGCTCGATCTCGGCTCACTGCAACCTCTGACTCTCTGATTCAAGCTATTCTCCTGCCTCAGCCTCCCAAGTAGCTGGGATTACAGGCATGCACCACCATGCCCAGCTAATTTTTGTATTTTTAGTAGAGACAGGGTTTCACCATGTTGGCCAGGATGGTCTCGATCTCCTGACCTCATGATCCACCCGCCTCAGCCTCCCAAAGTGCTGAGATCACAGGTGTGAGCCACTGAGCCTGGCAAATTACTTTTTTTGACAGTAGATTGACAGTTCCTAAAATAAAAAGTAGATACAAGGACTGAGTCAACAAGAGTTTTGTAAACTTCCTTGAAAATAATGACGAGAAGATGTGCTCCATGAATGCCTTTCCTTTTTTCTCTTTCTCTTTTCTTTTGAGACCAGGTTTCACTCTGTTGTCCTGGCCTAGAGTGCAGTGTTGACATCATAACTCTGTAACCTTGAACTCCTGGGCTAAAGCAATTCTCCCACCTCTGCTTCCCATGTAGCTGGGACTACAGCCAGATGCCACGGTGCCCAGCTAAATTTTTTTATTTTAAATTTTGTAGAGATGAAGTCTTACCCTGTTTCTCAGGCTGGGGACTCAAGTGCTTCTCCCACTTCAGCCAACCAAATCACTGGGATTATAGGCATGAGCAACCGTGCCAGAGTTGAAGGATTTCTTTTATTCCTTAGTCTTTCTCTAGGCCTCTTGCCTTTGAGAATTTTAGTACTTGGAGTAATGAGAGAGATGTGAGTTGCAGATTCTCCCACAGCTGATGGTGGCAGTGGCTGTGTTAGGGCTGACAATCAGTTGTTTTCAATTTGGATATTCACAGAATATAAATGTAAAATGTGATGGTCTGGAAGACTTTTTTTTTTTTTTTTTTTTTTTTTTTTTTGTCTACGATGGAGATCTTTCTTTATAACAGCTTTCCTTTCATCCTGCATCTGAATGTCTTTACTCATCTCTGCTCTTCATACTCCACCAGTATCCTCCTTTTCTCTGTCTTCAGGTTTTTCTATTTCTGCTGGCTTCTTCTAACTTAAAAGCTGTCTCACTTCAAACAACTAGATGACGATAAGGATTTGTTAGTTCTTTAGGTGTGATTTTTTAAAAAGATCCCTGTCTTTTCAGGATATGTACAGAAATATTTTTGAATGACAAAGTGTATGATGTCTGGGATTTACTTGAAAATAAAATGAGAAGGGGAAAGTGTGGGAATATAGATGAAAGAAGATGGGCCATGAGTTGATAATGGTTGAAGCTGTGTGATGGACGCATGGGAGTTCATTGTACTGTTCTGCCCATTTTTGTGTATCTTTGAGTTTTTTCACTGTAAAAATGTTTTTAAGAAGAGAATAACACTTGTAGAAAATTTCTCTAAGCTAGTTCTATTTTGCCACTATTACTATAAAACAGGTTGTCTTCTTTGATCATCAGACTACAGCAATGGATACTTCTTGCCTCCATTTTTAACTGTTGTCTCACTAATCAACCTTTTGCAGTTTGACTTTCAGTGTAACCAAAGTTACACTGTCTTCAGTTCTCAAAGCCAGTGACCCTGCCTCACTTCTCTGTTCACTTCCTCTGCTCTTCCTCCTACAGACCTTTACACATGGTTTCCGTTTTCCCTACTTTTCAGTTCTTCTGCTTGCTCACCTCCATTCATTTTCAGCTTAAATTTCACTCATGGAACCCTGTTTTGTTTTGTTTTTTTGAGATGCAGTCTCTCTGTTGCACAGGCTGGAGTGCAGTGGCGCGATCTTGGCTTACTGCAATTTCTACCTCCTGGGTTCAAGTGATTCACCTGCCTCAGCCTCCTGAATAGCTGAGATTACAAGCATCTGCTACTATACCTGGCTAATTTTTGTATTTTTATTTTTGTTATTTATTTTTATTTATTTTTTTGAGATGGAATTTTGCTTTGTCGCCTGCCACTATGCCCAGCTAATTTTTGCATTTTTAGTAGAGACAGGGTTTCACCATGTTGGCCAGTCTGGTCTCGAATTCCTGACCTCTAGTGATCTGCCTGCCTCGGCCCCTCAAAGTGCTAGGATTACAGCAGCAAGCCGCCACACCCCGCCTGACTGATAGACTATATTAGATCATTTCAGTATAAGCGTTTCTAAGCCCCTGTGCCTACCGGTTAAAACACTCATAACATTTGTCTAATGCTTGTGTTTTGTACTATACTTTTCATCTGTAGACTATCTTGACTTTTCTGCTTACACTCTTCTTAATTCTGTGTGTTTTCCTTTTTCTCTGAGCGATTGTTTATCTAAAGGCTTACTTTTTGGCCTTCGAAACTATTTTTTTCTCTCTTTCTGTTTTTCCTTCATTGTTTCTGTAACCCTGACTTTGGCCATTTACTCTCTAAAAGTGACTCTTTAGACTGCTGTCAGCTCTCAGCTTTCTCTTGAATTGTATTATTGACATTTTTTACTTAGATGCCCTTTCATCATCTCCTTAAAGGAGATTTTCCTCAAATCAAGTTTTCTAGCCTTCTATATACTTAATTTTACTTGATTTTAAACCATTTTTCTCTGTCTTAGAATTTTGAGGTATTATGTATCTCATCCTTCATCCAGCACCCCTGGTCAGTACTAGGTCCCGTCAGTGTTGCTTGATGATGGGATTGCCCTCATCCCCAACCCATGATTTCTGTTGAGTTCCCACAGCTTTGTCTGTTTGACCAGCTTCCTTATACCAGGTTCTCCCCCTTTTCAGTTCCTTCTTTAGTGCATTACCAGTGATCCTCCCCAAATGTGTGTTTAGATATGTTTTTCACTAATACAAGACTTAAGTGGCTCAAGTCCAGCTTCTTTTCATTCAGTGTCTTCCTTATATCCCACAGCCTTTTACTGTATTTCTTCTGTGTCACTGTCACCTGGAATTTTCCATCTTTGAATTAATTCAACATTGTATCATCTTAACTATACATTTGCTGTTGAGTGCTACATAAGAAAAGTACATAATTGGCTGGGCACGGTGACTCATGCCTATAATCCCAGCACTTTGGGAGGCCAAGGCAGGCGGATCACTTGAGGTCAGGAGTTCAAGACCAGCCTGGCCAAGATGGTGAAACCCCAACTCTACAAAAAATACAAAAATTAGCTGGGCATGGTGGCACACATCTGTAGTCCCAGCTATTTGGGAGGCTGAGGCAGGAGAATCACTTGAACCCAGGAGGCAGAGGTTGCAATGAGTTGAGATTGCGCCACTGCACTCTAGCCTGGCGACAGAGTGAGACTCCATCTCTAAATAAATAAATAAATAAAAATATAAAAATTAGTTGAGTGTGGTGGCTCATGCCTGTAGTACCAACTGCTGGGGAGGCTGACGCCTCCCCTGAACCTGGGAGGTGGAGATTGTAGTGAGCCGAGATCGCACCATTGCTCTCCAGCCTAGGCAACAAGAGTGCAAAATTCCATCTCAAAAAACAGAAGAAAAGAAAAGTATGTAGTTGTTCAGCTTGACTCCCCAGTAAAATCATAGTATCCCTGTATTGGGCTTTTTTGCATTGCTATAAGGAAATCCTTGAGACTGGGTGATTTATAATGAAAAGACATTCAATGGGCTCATGGTTCTGTAGGCTATACAGGAAGCATGGAGCTGGCATTTACTCCACTTCTGAAGAGGCCTCAAGGACCTTTTGCAGAAGATGAAGCAGGAGCAAGAAGGAGTCGGGGTGTGGGAGGTGCCACGCTTTACAACAACCAGATCTCGTGATAATTAACTGACTATCATAGGATAGCACCGATCCATGAGGAAATTGTCTCCATGATCCCAATTTTTCTTACCTCCAACATGGGGATTACAATTTCAACATGAGATTGGGGCAGGGACATATATCCAAACTAGATCAATCCCCGACCTTAACTGGGTCCTCATTCTTGTCAGATTTTTCTTTCTCCTTCCCTGGTTAGTGTTTTTACCTATTGTCCATAGTGGAAGGGGAAATCAAGGCAAGGGAAATTTTCACTTACCAGCATGTAAATGTACTTTGAAACTTTGCAAGTAGCTGTAAGGATATAGTTGTTTTTTTCTATTTATGTGTCTTATAATTTCAGCCAGAATTTTAGACTCTGTAAGCTTAAAGATTTTATTATCCTCATTCTACTTATTGCCTTTATGTTCTTGGTATTTAACACAGTGCCTCATACATAAAATTGTTCTGTAAATGTTGGTTAGCTGATTTTCAAAGTCAGTTATTGACATAATTAATTTTAAAAGCCCTTTGTGGATTAAAGATCATTTCTTTCCAGTAAATTATGAATCAAATCTTTACATTTGTAGTCAACCAGCCACTCCCAATTAACATGCCTATATCCTTTTGTTAATTGAAGTGTAGAGCAAAACAAAGTTTATTTAATCTCTGTAGATCTTCTTTTTAACTTAATTTTTAAGAAAATTCTAATGATAGGCTGGGCACAGTGGTTCACACTTGTAATCCCAGCACTGTGGGAGGCCGGCAGGTGGATTGATTGAGGTCAGGAGTTCGAGACTAGCCTGGTTAACAAGAGGAAACCCCATCTCTATAAAAAACACAAAAAAATTAGCCGGGCATGGTGGTGCACACCTGTAATTCCAGCTACTCGGGAGGCTGAGGCACAAGAATTGCTTGCGCCTGGGAGGCAGAGGTTGCAGTGAGCTGAGATCATGCCACTGCACTCTAGCATGGGTGGCACAGTGAGACTTTGTCTCAAAAAAACAAAAACAAAAAAAATTCTAATGATAAAATTGTTTCCAAGGTTTATTTGGAGCATTAGGTGAGAAAATTAGTGTGAACATGTGCAGATATTTTATGTATGGCCTACTACCTGATAAATACTTGTTTTCATTTGCTAAAGTATCAGTGGATTTATTTTAATTTATGTACTTTTCTCTCAGTATATATGAGAAGTCAAGGGATTACAGTGTTTAATTTAAAAGAGTTTATAGGCCAGGCACAGTGGCTGACACCTGCAATCCCAGCTCTTTGGGAGGCCAAGGCGGGTGGATTGCTTGAGCCCAGGAGGTCAAAACCAGCCTGGGCAAAATGGTGAAACCCCATCTGTACAAAAAATAAAAAATTAGGTAGGCATTATGCTTCATGCCTGTAGTCCCAACTACTTGGGAGGCTGAGGTGGGAGGATTGCTTGAGGCTGCATGAGCTTTGATTGTGCCACTGCTCTCCAGCCTGGATGACAGAGCAAGGCTATCTCAAAATAAAATATCTAGGGCAGGTGCAGTGGCTCACGCCTGTAATCCTAGCACTTTGGGAGGCTAAGGCGAGCACATCACAAGGGCAAGAGTTCGAGACCATCCTGGCCAATATGGTGAAACCCTGTCTCTGCCAAATACACAAAAATTAACTGGGTGTGATGGCACACTCCTGTAGTCTCAGCTACTTGGGAGGCTGAGGCAGGAGAATTGCTTGGACCCTGGAGGCGGAGATTGCAATGAGCCGAGATCACGCCATTTCACTCCAACCTGGCAACAGAGCAAGACTCCATCTCAAAAATTTAAAAAACAAAAAGAAAGAAAAAGAAAATAATATCTGTATCTAACTAATAATGTCCTATCAGTCGTCAGTAGTGCTATTTTTGTGACAGCTGGGGAACACAAGTAGCATCTACTGCTATGTTACTGAGGTCTTTTCAGCAACATCAGTTATTCTGAAGTTAGGGATTCTTGTCAGTTTTTGTTGTTGTTGTTGTTTGTTTTTTTATTTTTAGAGATGCCCTGAAGGTATCTTACCTGTTTTGCTTACTACCTGCTATATCAAGTGTCTATAACAGTGGTTTGCACAAGGAGGGAGGGGCTCAGTAAATATTTGTGGGCTTAATGCTTTGGGCTTTGTTAAAATCCAATTCCTGCCATAAATGATGTTGTGCTAGAGGGTTTAATGTTGTAACATAAGTCCTTTTCTCCTGCATAGCGTCACACTGCTCAGCTTCGTGAAGAGTTGCTAAAACTTCCCTGCCCTGAAGGCTTGGACCCTGACACTGACGATGCCCCAGAGGTGTGTAGGGCCACAACAGGTGCTGAGGAGACTCTAATGCACGATCAGGTTAAACCCAGCAGCAGCAAAGAACTCCCCAGTGACTTCCAATTATGAGCTGCGTTGACATGGACTTCATAGACACAAAGGCTTCGAAGCACAAGCCAAATATGTCAATATTTGTATGTAAGAAACTAATTATGTAATAGGTAATGAAACTGAAACTATACTATGCTCTTAAGGAGATCCAGTTTAATTCAAGGTGATCTTTTATTTACCTGTACAGGAGTGTAAACTTTTTTGTGCTTTTATTTTTCAATTGTGAGAACCACTGATTGGTATGTTCAACAAATTTGTGTATACAAAGAAATGGATAAATCACTGCTATATAAGGGAAACTACCTTAGGAAAGAATGTTTACTGAATGTTTATTTTATTTTATTTTTTACTGTAGAGTGAGGGGTTGTTAACAAAGAATATATATTGGTCATTCTTACAACTACTATTTAAAGTCAGCAACTTTTCACTGAATTTGATAGATTTTTTTGTTTGGCCATATCTTCATGCTCACTTTTGATTTCTGAAGACCTCCTACATACACTTCAATAAAAGTTAAATGGACATACTCCCTCTTTTTTGATTTACTGGTACATTTTTAAAATAATAAATCTGCCATAAAATGCATTATATCTGGAGACTTGCACTTGTATGGATGAATTTATTACATTCAACATATTTAATTTTATGCCTTCTAATTCTAAGATGCAGAAAAAATAAATGAACATGATTTTATTCTATGCCAACATTTGGGCCTCTGAATGTATCTGTTATTTGTATTTAAGTATATGAAAAGGAATGGTCAATTTGAAAGTCATTCTAAACTGAGTTTTTTTTCCTAAAGGGCTCCTTTTTTCCTGGACTTTGTGGTTTTATGACTAAAGTCACATGTATGTATTAAACATTGAGGCTCTGTAGAGGAGAGAGGATGTACCTCTCTGGTGCTGTTACAGTACATTCTGTACCTGCCATACAGGCTCATTTTCATGCAAATTCTTCCTAGAGCCAAATAAATAAAGACTTAGGTGAATTAGTATGTCTTGTTTCTAAACCACTTTGCCATGGTGTGAAATGCTATTTCTACAAAGAATTGAACACTTTCAAGACATAAGCATGGGAAAACAAAGGATGTTTTTCCAAGACCAGTTTCCATAGGGGAAAGACTAAGGTGATTCTTGACAGTATTTTTATAAAATAAAAGTGGCAGCCATGCATGGTGGCTCACGCCTGTAATCCCAGCACTTTGCGAGACCAAAGCAGGTGGATCACCTGAGGTCAGGAGTTTGAGACAAGCCTGGCCAATGTGGTGAAACACCGTCTCCACTAAAAATACAAAAATTAGCCCAGCATGGTGGTGGGTGCCTGTAATCCCAGCTACTCAGGAGGCTCAGGCAGGAGAATCGCTTGAACCTGGGAGGCAGAGTTTGCAGTGAGCTGAGATGGTGCCATTGCACTCCAGCCTGGGCAAAGTTTTTGAAACTTCGTTTGAAAAAAAAAAAGTGGCATGTGGGAATCCTGAATCTGGAGCTGACCAGGAGAAGCTGTATTCTGAAAGGCAAGTTTAAAGAAAAAGGGGCTCTTGGGGAAATGATACTCTCTTATGTACAAAGTATAGAGCTCCTTCAGCATGGATAAAGGGGGAATGAATAGTATTTGGACAGGAAATCAAAGATTCCAAAACACATAGTGTTAGGTCTGGTAGGTAGTGAGCTACACTGATAATGACAAAATAGTAGTAGTTTAGGAGAAGGAAAAAAGTTACATGTCACCCATAGACATGCTAGCTAAAATCTATAAAATTATCAGCAATAATAAAGGACAGTAATTAATCCTCTAGGCTATTTTTTGTTGTTTTTGTTTGTTTTTGGAATGTGAGTGCTACATGATAAAAGCTACTATCAAGTGTATTGTGTGCCTTCAATATAAAATGAAAGTAACAATACCAGTACTATAAAGTCCAGTTCATATTTTTTTAAAACCAAAATCTAAACACCTAAATTGGAACCAATTATATTAAAACGTTCCATCTGAGATCCAGACTTTATGTCAACAAACATTTGAGCACTTAACACTTATTTTTTACTAGTTGCAAGTTCCTGCACTTAAGGAGTGAATGACAGATATGAGAGCATGTCAGTGCAATCTGTTAAGTTCTCTGGTAGAGTTATTTATAGGGTAATATTGGGAGCACAGAGGAGAAAACCCATATCTCGGCAGCAAAATGTTGGGTCGGCACTGAGGTGATAATGGTCAGAAAAGGCTTCCTAAATGCGGATATCCTGAGTCTTGAAGGATGAGGATAAAGAAGTTAGCCAGGCAAAAACAAGATAATCCAGACACAGGAGAGCTCAGATAGATGGTATCATGTTAGATGTTGCAGAATTTTTAACAGGCAAGGTGAGGATAGTCAAATGGGATGGAAGGCAGTTTGGAAAAAGGGGTCAGTTCATCCCAGGCCTTTGTTTGCCCGGGTGAGAAGCTTTGACATCCTGTGGGTGAAGGAGAACTGTGAAGTAGCTCTAATTAAGGAAGCAACCTGACTAGACTATTTCAGGAAGATCATTCTGCAAGCTGTTGGGAAGCAAGGAGATCAGTTACAAGCCTACTCTAAAATCCAGGCAGTAGGTCATGAACTAGGGCACACACAGTGTGGAGAGGAAGAGGCAATTGACAGGACTTTGGGAAATACATATATTTTGGTGTGAGAATAACTTCAGCATGTTTCAGGCTGGGGAGCCAGGGGAGAAGTCCTTGGGGAAGGAGGGAGCAAAGCCTAAATGACCTGGGTCGAAGAGCACATGCAGAGAACTTGAAGAGATGTGAAAATCAGTAAAGTGAATTATCTTAATGAAAAGTAAAAAAGTAAAGGTGCTTAAATACCTTCCTAGCATTAAGACAATAATCTCCAAAGTCAGAAAAATGTAAAATGTACTGTAGGTTCGGTGTGGTGGCTCATACCTGTAATCCCAGTACTTTGGGAGGCCAAAGTGAGAGGATTGCTTGAACTCAGGAGTTTGAGACCAGCCTGGGCAACGTGGCAAAACCCTGTCTCTACAAAAAATACCAAAATTAACTGGGCCTGGTGGCACATCCTGTTATCCCAGCTACTCCGGAGGCTGAGGTGGCAGGATTGCTCGAGGGCCCAGGACGTCAAGGCTGTAGTGAGCCTAGATCCCATGACTGCACTCCAGCCTGAGCAACAGCAAGACCTTGTCTTTAAAAGAAAATTAATGAATGTACTTAAGCCATCTCTTACTGTTGGACAGTTTGGGATTGCTTTTGTCTCTGCTTTTCTGATTATAACTAATGCTATGATGAGCATGGTCTTTGTTTTCTTATGATAAACCCTAGAAGTAGAATTCCTAGGTCAAAGTTTTTGACATATAATGACTGCTTTCCTGAGAATTACTGATTCACACTTGGAAAATCATTTAGTGTTTCATACAGGAGAGCTCCCAGTTTTTTAAATTTAAATTAAAAAAAGGAAAATCAATTAGTGTTGCCATGTGTTAGCCAGAATTGAGGATTATAATTTTTTGATCTGATATTTATCATCAAACATGTTTGAATCTGCATTCAACATTGTTTAAATTTATTACCCATTTGAATTTCTACTTTTGTCAGTTACCGGTTTATAGCTCTTCCCTATTTTCTGTATTGTCTTAGAGTCTGTTAGTATGTATCAGCCACTTGTGTAGTAGAATATTAATTTTTGTTAAATTTCTTTGTTCACATGGCCTTTTAATTTTTAATTTTTCTCATAGAAGTTTTACATTATGAAATCATCTCTTGATCTGTTCCTTTCTGATTTTAATTGCGTATTATTTTGAAGAGATTCCCTATGCAAAAACAAAAGCCTGTATCTTTTCTAAGATTGATTTTTTGGTACTATTGTAGGCTTGGCAGGCTTGAGCTGCTTCCCATCTCCCACCCCTGAAGAGGCAGGCATAGTGGTGACAAGCCAGAGTCCACATGTTAGACAAGCCACGTTGAAAGGAAGCTCCAACCTGCTTTCTCTTTCCTCTTCAAAATCTCAGTTTATAGCAGTGGTCCAGCCTCCTTTCTTTCAGCTTCTAGTCTCCTGATGCTTTAAGCTCTAAAGAGCCCGGTGAGCCTATACATTTCCTGTATAGAAGAGGCATTCTCTGGCCTTTCTCCCTTAGCACCTGGATATGGTCCCGTTGTGCTCCCATGAGCGCCAACAAAGCCTCCTTTTCTTTCCTTCCTTCATGTGTATCCCTCTTCAGGTTGGTTGCACCAGCTGTTTTCCTATGCAGGAAGAGACTACAGCAGACCACCATTTTAATTGTTTTCCGTTTTATTCACGTCTCATTCCTCCAGGGAGGGAATACCCAGTCCAATCATGTCAGCAGCAGGCCGCTCTGGGCCGCTGAGAGACCCACAGCCTCAGGTTATACACTTCTACTTGCTGGGGTCTCCAGGATACTGCTGCTCCTCACCTCCCTGGACTCCTCTGGGTCCCTAGGTAGACATGCAATTCCCTCGTTCTTACTCCTACCACTTCTGTTCCTTGCTGTTGCTTTCCCCCAGCCTTTCTATAGGTTTATTCTTTCCCTTTTCACCTTGCTGTCTGCAAAGTCAGCAAACACAGCCATAGAGTGCTTTCCATCTCTGGAGCTTTTCCCATCTTTAGAGGAACCAGCTAGAGCTCCTTTAAAACCTGTCTGTGCCTCTTTCCTGGGAGCTGCTATTTTTGTTACCGCCCCTCTTGCCAGGTAAGTACGAGATTTCCCAAGCCTGGCCAATTTTAAAATATATTCCTGTTGGGGTTTTTTTTTCTCTCCTCTTTATATAAGACTTTGGCCGGGCGCGGTGGCTCAAGCCTGTAATCCCAGCACTTTGGGAGGCCGAGGCGGGTGGATCACGAGGTCAAGAGATCGAGACCATCCTGGTCAACATGGTGAAACCCCGTCTCTACTAAAAATACAAAAATTAGCTGGGCATGGTGGCACGTGCCTGTAGTCCCAGCTACTCGGGAGGCTGAGGCAGGAGAACTGCTTGAACCCAGGA